>JACDJE010000090.1:2144046-2357336 GCA_016647715.1 Pavo muticus | reverse complement strand
TTTTTTTTTTTTTTTTTAAACAACCAATGAGCCTGACTTCTCCTGCCCTTTCTGCTTCTTGGCTGTGTCTAGCTGCCAAACACCAGCCCATCTCCCTTAGTGATTTCTGAACCTGCTACAAAAAAAAATCCTGGAAAGAGTTAGGATAACTTCGTCTTATGGATATTTTTCCCCGGAGCTTCTCTTATCTCAAGTCTTCAGAGGGTCGCCGCAATACATGCAAAAACCTTTAAGGGAAAAGCTAAGGTTAGTGTGTTTCACCTTGGTAGCTCTGTCCATGTGGATTTGATTGTTCCCATTAACATCCTGCAGTTTGTAATAATAGCTTTGCTGAAATGTTTGAGGTTTCTTAAGACTTTGCTCTGAAGTGACCCTGTAATGGATGATTGTCCTTCTGGAACAGCTGAGGTTAATTTTTCCCCAAAGTGAAGCTTTGTAAGGATGTGGAAGAGTAAAGCTGCATGTCTGTTCTTGTCCCACTCAACCGAGCGCTGACCAGCTCTCACTGTGTAACTGCAAATTTAATTACTTCACGCAGGCTTTGTTTTAACTTAAGCTCTTTGCTCATCTGTCCTATTGACATCAGTGGGGATTTGGCTGTAGGCTGCTGGGAGCAGTCTGTCTCACATCTATATTCCAGGGCACTGACCATAACTAAAAGTGGAAGCAGCCCTCTCACCTGAAGCAATTTTCCAACCCTGATCTCGTTTCCGGAGACAGGGCTGAAAGTCAGTAATTGTACCTCTCTCCTGACACTGCCCTGTGATGCAACCGCCCAAGCATGCTTTTTTCTCCCAGTGCCACTTGGCAATCGTTTGAGAATAAATCTAACAGAAGACCTTTTACACATAAGAATTATCATTTTGCAAAATAGCAATCACTACAAGCATTACCCTTTAGCTGCTGACAGCAAAGTTCAAAAATCTCATCATGTGCTGGTTTCACAGCAGCTGGTAAAGGTTAATAAAATGGAGGTTTAAAAGGCAGCGTTTCTAAATTTTTTACACTCAGAAAGGACAATTCTCATTATTTTAGGTTGACCTAGCCCACACATTCCCTTCACGTTCAAACTCTATGACATCCATTCCTGCATTACATGGAACAGTAAACTGTAGGCCTTGCTGTTACAGCTGACAGAATACTGCACTTTCTGGAGTGAGCTGGTGCCTGTAAATATCAGTACAAGTTAAGATTTGTGCACTGGTCTCTAGACAAAGGAACACCTGCTTCAGTGAATTATTGGCATTAATTTATAAGCCGGTCCTGTACAGTATTTCTAGCAAGAATTACTAGGTGAGTAGTGTTAAGCTTTTGTATTTTACTTCTATTATTTTCCTGTGGAGACTAATCTATGGTACAAGTCAACAACGTTCTGACAGAAGATTTTTACTAATTTTTCTGAAAATACACATTTAAAATTGATTGCGTCCTTAAAGTTGCTTCTAGATTCATGCCAGTTTGGTTGAGAGAAGATGTATCCTTTTTCTCCTGTTTTTCCTCAGTAATACGTGATGAGAGAGGTTGTATGAATTTCTGCAGGATGTGGTAACTGCTAATCTGAACACAGCTTCGTAGCTTTGTTTTTTTTTTTTTTTTTTTATTGAGGACTGTATTTGAGCAACAAAAAAGATTAGGATAACAGTGCTGAACTTCCTTGATTAAAGAGAAATAAAACTTCTGGTTTTGGTTTTGTCCACTGTATTTATCAAGATTTCTTATGTGAGACAAGGCTATAAATAACAGGCTGTAAGTCTAAATTGGTACTGTGAGTACAGAAGTGGTTGTTAATACTGGCTTCATAGTTGGTAAGATACATGAGTCCATTTCATTTTTTCCAGAGACTTCCGCTTGAAATGTATTGATTAATCTTTGTGTCAGAACAGAATTAGGACAGGGATGAGATAGGATGCTAGGACTAGCTGCAGTATCTATACAGTTCTATTGTGTTCTATAATTATCACATATTAATTATTATGTCACATGGTTCTTCCAAATCCACCAACCCCACCTAAAGTGGGAGCCCATATCTTGAGTGGTCCAATTTATCCTCTTGAGAATCTGTGGGAGTCCTACATTTTATGAAAAAGTACAATCTAGCCAATTTACCCACATTTTGTTGGAAGGAATATTTTTTAATTTTGAGGTCAGGGTGCTTCCCAAGAAATAGGATTGTTATGGCTCTATAGACTAGGTGAAGTAACACAGCTGTTGGGGGTGACTGGACTGGCAATGTCAGTTCTCTAAGAAATTCTTAAAATCGTGATGACACATTTTGTTCTCTGCATTGTGTGAGAAAACAACAGGGATTTGCATATAAATAAAGGTACTGAAAGTGACTGGCTGTAAAGTTATTAGCATGCCCAATACACGAGATAATTGCAGAGATGGACAGAGATTAAGCAATGTGCTCAGCGCTGTATCATGGAAAAACCCTAGAAGAAAGCTCACTTTGACCCTCAGTCTTACAGTAGACTAACTATTCTGATGAATTTATTTCCACAAAAAACTATATTTCTTGTTTTTAAAATGAATTGTGAGGGACTGAATAAGCTTGGTCAAACTGAGAAGTTAATAAATACATAGGAATTTTTTAATAGACAGCGACTTGATATCTGTCTTAATAAGATTAAAATAGGCAATAAAACTGTCAAATACTGTCACCAGTAGCACATGAGATTTCAGGTAATGGCAGCAAAGTGTAGCAATAATAAAATGCATTCAAAACTCCGACAATGAACAAATGCTCATGTGTAACAATTTTAAAGAAAATTTGCATTTTTAAGACCAGATCCCTTATTACTTAGGCCTGTTTGCAATAGCAAAGCAGGAGGAGCTGACATTTCGAGTAACTGCTGCTGTAACTAACAATGCAAGCGTTTATCACAATATGCCAATTAAGCTTTGAAGGCTATTCAGCACATTTAATGAAGGCTGAAGATAACCACCCCAGAATTCTATTGTAATGTACTACATGTCCTTGCCCAAAACACTGTTTTGATCTTTAAGATTCTTTTCTTTTTTATGTCGTGGTTTTGATTTTACTGAAGTTGGGGATTTTTGATGCGTAAATTAGGTATCAAATCATGCAGATCAGTTCATGCTTGGAGACAAAAACGAATACAATTGGTGGTAGGCAAAAGGGAGAAACTACCACTGCATCATTGTATAATTTAAGTCATTTGCTTGTTGGTATGATGGCACATAAACGTACTCTATTTTTCTGATGTTGCCTTGTTGAGTGCACAGCTTAATGACATTTGATCTTTTCAATTTATAGTATCTCACACACTATTTATGTTTGCTATCAAAAGAATAACTTGTAAAGTGAATGTTCTGTTGATCGGAATTGTCAGAAGCATTTTTCAATCTGCCAATTTTTTTTCATTTAAATGAAAAAATTGAATTTATTAGCCTATAACTTTCTTTTTTTTCCTTTAATGGTGGGTTTATCATTCTACTTAGCATTTGCTCAGACTGTAGAGTAATTCTTTAAGGCAAGAAAGTGGAAGAGTGAAATATTTCCATCTATTTTGAACCTGCTGTTACTAAAATAATGATGAATCAGTCTGGCTCTTTCTTTTGCTTATGGCTTTCAGAGTGGTGGGAAGACATTGCTGAAACAAAGTAGGAGTTTGATTCACTTTGGGTACATGCCAAAAGTTGACTGTCACTGATCAAACTGGGAATGGACCTGTCTATTTGGGTTGGGGGATGAACACGTGGCTAGTGACACACTGCTCTCTTGGATGCCCTTACCTGCAAAACCTGTCATGCCTTCACTATGGTGGCTTATCTAAACCTAAGTAATTCCTGACAGATGTGAAATTTCAATTGTTTCAGTTTGTTTTCTGTGAATTGTTCATAGATTCTCTACCACTGTGGCTCCACTGAATATCCGTGATTGGCTTGAGTGGCACAGTCGTATATTTTCTTGTATCACTACATTGTTTGTTGTGAGATTGTTTTACATATGTTTTTATTATTTTTGGGGAGGTTTGAACTTCTGTATAGTCCACCATTACTGACTTATGCCAGTTAAATAAACAGAATGAAAAGCTTGCTGGGAATAAGGAAACTAAAATTTATAATAGATTTCTGAGTTGATACTTCAGGGGAGAGGATAATTTATAACAGTGCATGACATACAGTCTACTGATGTTAAATACAGGCAGTGAGAAGACATTTTTCTTGAACTCACCTGCTAACAAATAGTCCTGTTGAAAGAAAGTTAACAGAGGCAACAAAATTTTATCCTGCAGCGGAATGTTTCTATATAGAGAGATATAATTTCATTTGTTTTTCTTTTAAATGGCATGCCAGAAATGTTTTGAGTCATTAATAGTAATCCCAAGGGGACAAGGTAAAGGAATAGGAATACTGATGTCTCTAAATGAAGAGATAGATTCTGTGGGTACTGAGCACTGGTGGATGATAAGCACCCCAGGTTTTGTTGTCTGCTGTTTGTATCAGTAACTGTCTACCACCATCCTGCAAAACAGCTTATCTAGATTTGCCCATAAATACTGTTTGCAATTCCTTTTTTATTTTCAGAGAAGGCAAGCCGTGAAACAGTAGGGGAGGGGAAACAGAAATATGTGAGCATCTACTATGATATTTGCCTGCCTTTGTTTTTCTATTTTTTGGACTGTACTGAAGTACTCCAAGTTTTTTCAGATATGTTCAGACATCCCAACTGGTACTTTGAGTCATGCGTTGCAAGTCCTCATTTCCTTTTAAGCCGTGCAATATATAACTGATCATTTTTATACAAGAGGATGAGTACCAGGCAATGTTGGCTTAGCACAGTGCCGAATTAATGTTACCAAGTCATCTCACAACTGTTTACACATCAGTGGCTTGATAAGTACTACTTCTTTCAGATCTTTTTTTCCAGTGTTTATTCTTCCTTCTGCCTTTCTGAGATAATAAGTGAGTGTTATATCATGATGTGCACTGCATATTTTCTCTTAATTAAGTGTATGAAAATCACCATCAAATTAAATATTTTTGATTAATATATATTAGAAATAGCTTCTGGATTTTGGACTAAACAGCCCTGCTGAAAATAGTCATAATTCTATTTAAATTAATTTAAATAACAAATGGATTTTGCTCTGTTTTGTTTTGTGTTCTTGACCAAAAGCCTGAATTTGACCTGGTACCATATCCAAGCAGGAATGATCACTGTACTAGTGCTGCAAATACAAGATAGAAGTAGATCCAGTACAACTCCATGTGGCTATGACTGGGCCGTATCCACAGCACTATTTTATGTGCGTGTGTAGTGTATGTATATATATATGTGTGTGTGTATATATATATACATATATAAAATTTTCAGATTCAAAAGAATATAGTGTGTGTGTATATATATATATATACACACTATATGAATCTGAAAATCTCCTGAATACACCACTACAGGAATTGTGGTATTTAAATAGAGAAAACCAGAGGTTAAATGACAAGCAGAAGCAATATACAGCCTCAAGGGGGCTGTGAGAGCAAATTCTGTGCTGGCTCAGCTCCCTTTCCAATGCTAGAACTTAGACAAATATAAACATTTATAGCCTCATATTACCAGAAACATTATCACCCTAAAGAGACCGATAGCAGCGTGCTGTGAATTGAGAGATCACAGTGATAAATCAAAAATGCAATTTATCCAGGAAAACACTGGAATTGTAATTTATTTACAGAGAAGGTCCTATTCCAAAGATTAGTATACGAATTGCTAGGAATTCATGTATCTTAAATTAAACACTGTAGTTTTGTTTATTTAGAATAACACTTCAGGAGTTCGTGAACAAAATATTCGTATCTCCTTATTTAACATGAGTGGTGGTACCAAATGTTTCTGTATTTGCGAGGTATAACATTGTCATATAGCAGGCAGGTTAACTGTTCTCTTGTGTTATGCACTTTGGGTTCAGCCTGTAAGAAATCTTCAGAAGTTCAGATACTTCGAGTCACTAATTAAGAACAATACACTTAGTAGAATGCATTTCCAAAACAAGGCTGACAACGTATTAGGTCCTTGTTAGGATATAGCGGTTCTTGCTAAACAGTGTGCTTGTATGAACACCCATTTGACCTTTTAAAAAAATGCTAGCTCTGTACCTAGAAAATGATTTTTTTCTTTTGCCCTGAGGAACCTTAACATCTACAAGATAAATTTGCATTTAAGGATCTTTATAAAGCCCTTTAAGTTGATAATGCATCTGATCTGATCCAAACTACTTTGTAGAGAGGCAAGTTAGTAACAGTGAAGATCATTCATATCTATAACAGCTTCAGCCATTTCAGAGAAGAATCAGTCTCAGATTTTGACTTGTAAATGACAAAGTTTCAATCTAATTATGAAGTGCAGATATAAGAGCCTATTGGATCTTAAGGTTAGAGGTGAAAGTTATCCATAATTATTTATTTAATCCCTGTGCTCAGTGCTATACACACGCTTGGGCTCAGGCAATCATTTGAAACTTATTTTAAAACANGAACAAACAAAAGTGATACTTTTGTTTGAATGATGAAGCAAGGAACAAAGTGGCAAGGTTCCATAAATCCAACTTTTCTGTTCAGCCATGTTCCAATATGGAGTGCCTATGCTGGGTCCATTTTTTAGTTTTGGTATGCAGCAGACACAATTATATGGACGTAATTTCAGACTAGTATTGTCTGTTTTATCTAGGACACCAGTAGACGGTGTGAAGAAAGTTTTACATGTGAAAGTGATTATATAAACTGATCAGTTTTGGGGAAAAGAGAGGATCTACAGATTTGTTATTTATAGCTAGGTTTCACACATGAAAAGAACTTGAGCTGCAGCTCATCCTCTCTCAGCATCTTTTAGAAAGGACATGTCAAGTTTTAAATGTTTTACCTGAATATACAGTGGAAAGAATTAATCAACCCTTTTGCAAAACACACAGAAAAAAAAAAAAAACTGATTTAATACAGATCTGCTATAGCTGTGATATTGATTAAATCCTAGAATCCATGCTGAAGAATGACATCTGTCCACAGATGAGCAACACTGGAAGACAGAAGAGCTGTCTCTGTATGCCTGTTTGACTGATACTTTTCTATTATTGCCATTTCTTCTTAATTTTACTGCTTTGTTGGGGAACCTGGAATCATCTCTTCCTGCTTTTTAGTGCTGAGGCTCAATATAAGGGAAACAGAAATGATTCAGGATTATTTTTCTGCCTGTGCTAATTCCTTGGCCAACAGCCAATAGTCTGCCGTATTCTTCTACCTGCTTTGTTGCTTCTCACCCAGTTTGTTTCTAGCCTTCTGCTTCAGGACATTCTGCTAGAAGTTATTGCTTTCTGGATGGTAGTAGACATTTATTTATTTATTAAGTTACCAGTATTCGTACAGCTGATGGCGAGGACAGGTGGGCGTACATTCCCTCTGCCCAGGGAACCAAATATATCATTTCTTTGAAGATGAAGAGCGTATTGAAAATCTTGGAGAAAAAATGAATATCCTGCACTTTTTTGCCTGCTAGAGACCTTGCAGTCTGCTTTGTGAAATGTGTGTCATTGGACCTGTCTCTCTCAAACAACTAAATGCAACAAGGAACACTCAGTGGCCAACCTGGCAGTGAAAATGTTCTTTTACCTGCTGCCTCTCAGGTCTTTTTTCTTGCTGAAGTTCAGTGCTTGTTTGAAGATGTCTGACCCCGCATCTAGGGCCTCTTCACTCCCTGATAGCTTCTAGCTGCTCAGTTTCAGTTANAAAAAAAAAAAAAAATGAAAACAGGTGATGCATAGTACCAAACAGAATTTAAATCATTAGCTGTAAACCTCTTTCTTGAGCCATAGGACACTAAAGAGAATGTAATTAAAAATGTGTGTTTGATCTTCTCATATGACTACTTTCATAACGTTTTGCCATTTGTTTTTGTGATATTGAGACCAGAAGAGCTGGGCCGAGCAAAATTTAAATAGCAAATGTTATGCTGAGGTTGTTAAAAACCCTTCCATTTACTTCAGTGGAACTGTCAAATTGCCCGTTCTTGGAGTTGAAAGCAATTTTTAATCTGACATCTGCTACTTTATCTTCCTTATCACTGTACTCTTGCACAGCATTGTAGCTGGTAAACACAAGAACTGTAGCTGTGCATAATGCCTCTGCTGGGAGGAATCCTTGATCCCTTTCATAGAAAGGCCAAAAACACAGGATAAAATCTTGTCCATTGTGCATCTTTGCCTTGGGCTTCATCAGGAGCAAATTAAGGTAGCTTATCTTAGTACTGCTGAACAAATAACAGTTGAATAACTTTTGCCAGAAGTATACGGTGATTATTAAAAAAACAGAGGTACATAGGATATTATTTTTTCCCTCACTCCTAGTGTTGCAAATTACTTGTTCTACAAAGGGTAGCAGCACTCCGGCCAAAGATCTTTACAAATGTCATTATTATATGACAACATTACATCAAAGGACCATTAATGGTATCTTTCCTAAGGTGTGATCCTCATTCGTATTATCAAAGCATTGAACTGATGTCTTAGGTACCAGTTGTAGGACTTGCATTGTTTTTTATAGTAAATTCTTTACAAATATCAGTAAGAATTTAGCTTTAGGGGCTTAACTAGAGTGTGATGGGTGAGAAAAAAGAGTAAGTAAAAGAAAAATTGTACTAATGCTTGTTCTACAAAGCTTAATTTAGTGACACTACACATTGCTGTTGACTGTGTTTTCAGCAAGCATTTCAAAATGAATCTGTAGCCCTATTTAACATATTCAGGCCTGCCCAGAGTACTTTGGGCTTATGGAAATAAATTCTTTAATACCTTAATAGCTACAAAATGCCTTGATTCTCAGATTGTCACATCTCATATTTTGGTGAAAAAGAACTGAGTGCTGTGAGAATGATATTCTACAGAAGCAGCATAGATAGATAGCACAGATCGTCTTGTTTGTAAAGCCTTTAGAAGAGAGAACTTTTTTTTTCCAGTTCTTTCTCTATGTGTTAGGCAGTGTACCTGGTGCCAAAGACACGGAAAGAAAAGGTGATGATAGGTCTTCAGTGAGTTTAAAGAGAGCTTAAGTACAAGCAACAGTGAAACTCTTGAAACTGAAGATATGAAACTTCAGATTACAGTCCTAGCTTCTACCTTTATGACGTAGCTACCTTGTTTGTTTGTTTGTTTTTTTTCTTGCAGACTGACCATAAGCAACAGGCCCTGTCTCTGCTGAGAGTGTTAGGGGGCAGAGGCTGGAAAGCAGCTGATTTCCCCCTCCCTCCCCTCACATGGTGTGAGTTGCTTTTGAATGAAAATCAGTTAGATATCTCTGAGAGAAACAGTAGTACAACATGGTGTGGCAGAGAATATTCTGTTAGATCTAATACTGTTTTTGTAACTGTGACCAAGTATCTATTTCTCAGTTTCTGTTATGTTTGCTCAAGGTACATTACCCATATAATTATGCGTGATTAAATGATAATTGCAGTCTTTTTGCAAAGTAATTCCATGGTTGTTTATGCTTTGCAGAAAGTAGATGGCATTTATGTTGCATGTGTCAGGGAAAAGATCTAAATGTTAAAGAAGTTGCTAAGGAATAATTGCCATAAATTTTAAAAGGAATTACTTGGCTATGTATGCCTGAGATTGAATAAGTTGCTACAAACAGTTCCTCATAAGATACAATTTTATTTTCAAAAAGACTTTATTTCCGTATTAATCCCCAAAAAAAGACATGGTAAGTGAAAACACCTGTATTCTCTTATTGCAGTATGGTATTATAATGAGCTACCACGTTCTTTTATTTACAAAAATAGTCTTTTGTTAGCATTGCAAAACCATTTTTACACCTAATACTGGAAGACACACAAAGCATACATAGGAGCTCTTAAGCTTTGATGTCTCTTCTTTTGAACAAATACTGGGGATAATACTGCAAGTGAAGGGTCAGAGGTTCTGTACTCTTTCACTTCAGATGTTAGAAAAAATAGTCGTACATATTGACTGCATCTGCATTAACTTTTTAGTTAAACTCTTTTTGATCAAGAGTTCATCTGTGAAACAAATCTGGTTGTCCCCACTCACTGCATGTTGTTTCACAACCCGTATTCCAGCAGTCTTGGATCTTTTGATGTGCATTCATTTCAAATGAGGTTAAATTGAGCGCTTCAGGTGTGCACCCAATATTTTCCAACAAGGAGATCCAGCACAGACATAGGCTGAACTAAAACATCACAAGTGCTTTTTTATTCTGTTCCTTTTTAGGTTACTTTTGTGCTGTGGTAGGCCCTTTCACCTCTAATGCTTTTGTTTAGTAAAATGACTGTTTTTTTTTTGGTAAGACTTTACCTCCTCAAAGACATCTCAAATAAGTTACAGAAACTGAGACAAATATGACAGGCATATCCTGAGACAGGTGACATTAAATAGAGAAGGTATCTGGAAGTGAGATATGCTATGTGCATTCTCCCACAGTTTAGAAATATCACCACTCAGGTGAACAATTCAGCTAATTAATCCATAGTACATTAATTATGATAATGAAAAATTAATAATAACTTATTTGCCTAAGAACAAATGCAAGTGGATGGGAATTTTTCAAGGCTGGCTAGTGGCCTCAGTCTAGCACACTTTGCAAGTCTACTGGAAGTACCAAGCAGAACTGAGCAGGGACTGGAGGCAAGACCAAATTCTTCTCATTTCTTTAACCTATTTTCAAAGACATTGAAAAAAAATCAGCATTTTCTTGATAACTAATTAAAGATTGTTGGTCTTACAGAGTGTTTATGTAAGCTTTTGTTCATTTGTGGATTTATGTGACATCTATGGGTTCTTCATATATTCTTGCTTCTTAGAAGAAAAATTGCGTTCTTGGGCAATATGCTTCTATCTACTCAGAATATCTAAAAAATTAAATCTCATCAAACTGTGTGTCTACAGCTTTTGATAAGAGTAACAATCCTTTAATCAAGAGATATTTCTGTGTTGTTTTTGACTACCACGATAGCAAAGTGTATCTGCAAGTGACAGAGTCATGTGTGCCTCAGCCAGAACAGAAGGCATGATAAATCTGGGATGCCCTTGTTGGTTTGCATCTCCATTTGTCTGTTTATCATTGTAAATTATAGTCCTGGAGAGACTAGTTTGGATCTAAAGCTTAACCTACGTTCCCTTAACATCTGCTCTTAAGGAAGAAAAACATATGAATTTGTACATTCTGATTCATTTTCAAAAGGATACACTCCCTATGTAAAACACTTCTGCTAATTCTCTGAAATATACTCCAAATATCTGAGGATAAAAATGAATGACATAAACCAAGTTGAGATCAAAATAACAGTTGGAATTGGACCAGGGATTTTCACGTGTTTTGTCAGTTTTTTTTTTTCCCCAAAGCCCCTGCAGAAAAACAAACACAAAGGTAACCCAATGCTCAAACCAGAAACAAAGAATTTTATGGAAGTAAAACTGAAGTAGAAAATACTGAATTGAAGAATAGAGAACTATCATGTGACAATTTAAAACCATATAGCATATAATGGCAAGGTGCAAATTCTAACAGATAAACCAGCTCTTTAGGAGAAGAGAGGTTATTAAGAAATGATGGAAAGAAATCAGCCTGAGGGCTGCAGAAAATGGTCCTTAACTTAAGTCAGTATGAAAATAATACTGCTATACTTCATGTAAGCAAAGGCAAGAGTAGATGTTTATGGAGAGACAAATTTGTCAAAGAAAAGTAAAAGCATTATCACAGCTTATCATCTAGGGACATCTTCAGTTCTTGTGTTGCAGAGGATCACAGCAATAATCCAGTTGTGGAAAATCTAGCCTAGAAATTAAGTAGGCACTAATAATAAATGTAGAAGCTGGATGTTCTGTATTGTTGTGTGTTTTATCTTTATTATCATAATGTAGAAGCAAATGGTAAATATTTGTAAATTGGTAAGTTTTTTTTTCCTTGGAACTTTTGCCCAAAGTCATGTTGAACAGTGGATATCCCCTGACATCACTGGAGAGAGTCTTTCTTTCTGTTTTAACTAGGAATGTGATTTCTATTTTTTATAAGTGCAATTTCTTTCACAACTGCTGCCTTTATGTTTGGGTTCCTCTTAGCTGGGAAGCGTTCTGTTCTCATATCACAGCTGGGGATAGAGACTCTTCAAAGTTACTTTGTTCCTTTTGAATTTGAAGGAGAAATTATAGCTCTTTCCAAAATGGGGAGTGGAAACCAGGCTGAAAAAGGGGTTACATTACTGTTTCTGAAAGGATCACTTTGTTAAGAACCTCCAGATGGAGCACAGCAGTGTGAACTCGTGTTGAAGCGCTGTAAGTGCTGTATACTTGAGCGCATGTAGATAATGTAGTCGCAGTATCCATGACATCTGTTAATGCATGTACTTCTAAGTACTTTTAAGACATGGGGACAGAAAGTGCAAAGTGGCACAGGAAAGGACTCTGGATGGCACTAAGAAAATTTATATATAAATCCAATGGAGTGGGAGAAAAGAGAACAACCTGATGATTTCAGCGTGTTTTACTGTGAAGCATTACTTCATAACCTACTCTCCTAATCCAATGGATTCTCCAAACAGGAAAATGGACACATTTAATAACAGAATCTATTCCTGAGGATGTGTGTTGGTACAATTCCTCCCTTGTGCATCTTCTTTGGACTTGAATATTTTCTGGAATTATCTAGGACCTTACAACAAGAAGTCTTAAGCAACTGTCACATAATAGTTCTCTATTCTTTGTCACATGATAGTTCTCTATTCTTCAATTCAATATTTTCTACTTCAGTTTTACTTCCATAAAATTCTTTGTTTCTGGTCTGAATTCAGTGTTGACTATTTTGTGTGGAAGATGGGGCTAATTAACTATCTGAGATCACTTCCAACCAGAATTATTCTGATTCTAAAACTGAAATCACTTTATGGAAAGGAAAGCTGTATATGGGAAAAATTATCTCTGTTTTTAAATGCTGGAACACAGTGTTTGCTTGAATTCACTGGCTTTTTACCAATGTTACTGCATTAAATGTCTTGTTCCAAAATCAGTGTAAGAAAATGGATATCTTGGCATTTTTTTCTACAGTTTTGCTTTGGCTTCAGGTCAAGTGAAGTCTGATTATTTTTAAAATTAATCATTTTTTATAATTAATAGTTAATTTTTGGAAAAGTCACTTCTTTTATTGTACTGATATTTGAAAAGCCTAAGATGCATAGTTCCATGAACTATCATCTATGTTCAGACAACATGGGTCTATGCAGACAGCAAGCTTTTCTGTCTGCAGTGCTATTACAGTTCCATAAAGGCAACTGTTGATTTTGGGTGGGTGCCTTACTTGCTTTGGATGTTGAGGTAAACAGCACTTTGATAGTTGTCATTAGCAGAGAGAAACGTTATCTTAATTTAAGTGTTTTTTCTTATCGGCATCCTAGCGAGTTCCAGTATCTGAATGTCAATATTGTTATTGACAAGTTACTTTATTTACTGTCAGTGTGTGTATTACTTCACCTTGCTTGTGAAGGTCTATTTCATTGCTTTTTGCTAAAGTTAAAATTTCATTTAAATTAGTTCCTTTTAAGTAGTTCCAACTTTTACGACAAAATGAACTTTTCATTAGAGGGAAGTGTTCCTATTTTTCTATCTAACCTCAAGCAAATCTGTGGGCTACTTTCTTCCGTGGTGAAATGAGGATATAGAAATGTTTGTTAAGAAAGTAATTCAGGGTTTCAGGTGAAAACCATGTGAGGAACAGACACAGTTAGTTAGTTGAGTTTGTGCAAGCTCCACTACATCTGTGGAGCTGTATGCTGCACCAAGACATTTACTGATGTCACTCATTTCTAATATGCAAGCCTGCTGATGTTTGCAAAACACCTCACAAATAATATACATGTATATCTTAATTAAAACTTTAATCTCTTAAGCTTTTAGTTAATAAGGCTGTTTTCTTTTCTGGAGAATCTTACTAATATTGAGTTAAACTTTACAAATGCTTTCTGGTAGTGCTATGATTTAAAAAGTATGGCATCTGGGCAGACTACAGTGAATAGCAGCTCCTATATTGAATTCAGAGAATTCAGATGATAGCACGTTTTTTTTTTTTTTTAAATTCAAACTGTGACATGTGGACCTGAATTAGATATATTTTTTCCATTTTCCCTTTCTTCCTCTAAATTCTGTAGAAAATTGTCTAATAAATTATTTTTCTCTAAGCTCTCTTTCTTGTTTTGTTTTGATTATGCGTCAGAAATCTGATTTTTGCATGGTTATTTTTCATGACATTTAGTTATTGCTACAATACAGTGCCATGGAAGCTCAGGTATTATATATGTTTGTGCTTTGTATTGAATGTCTAGTGAATTTATCCTAGTAAGAACAAGTGGTGTAGTTCTTTGTCAATTTCAATAAAATAATTTGTCTATTTCAATAAAAGAAATAATGAGCACAAAGATTCCTTCATAGGCTGGGTGTTTATTTCCCTTCAGAGAAGGGTTTGCGTAGTGAAATTAATGGGATATGAAAGGTCTCTCCCACTTTATTCATCAGTTGAATGAGCTAGTATGTCTTTATTAAGTACATTTTGATATTTTGCAGGCAATTTTAAGTCCTAACTCAAAGAAGGTAGGGTGCTACAGTAAGTTATTTTAAGGTCAGCTTTTAGAAGAGTAAATGAAGTGGCAGTTGCAGCTCCCAACAGATGGCAGATAAAGTGACTAATATTACAAATCTGTTTTAGAAATTCTATTCATGTCTCTACTGTTGTGCAGATGTTCTGTGAAATAGAACAATTTCACTGAAAACAGTATTAATCAAAGTTGTAAAGTCTGATATTTTAAAGTGTTCTGTCTGAAATGTCTCCTGTCGTCAGAGCTAAATAACGTCAACTGAACATAAAACTTTCTGATTCCTTTCTCCATCCTCAGTAGACGCTTCTATCATCTCTACCATATCCCAGTTTTCTACTGCCTCTGTTCCCCAGCAGCTCTTGCGTGTTTTTTTTTTCCTTTTCCTTTCTTCCCTAGTTACTTTTGTTTATAATTCAAGGAGACAAAATTAGACAAAACTTCCTGTATTGGACAGAAATTTTATCTTTACATATTTAGGTTTTTGTCATGCTGCTAACTTAGGCAAAATTAGAGAGAAGATCAGTGACCAAAATCTCTCTGATTTTAAAAGTAATAAAACAGGACTTCTTGACTGTGAAATGTGAGTGAGGACCTTGAATATGTGCAGTAAAGTCCTTTCTTGTTCATGCAGTACACTTTAGTTAGAAGTGAAGCCTTGTAAATCATGGCCTGAAGTGATGGTGGTAGTGTAATGTACAGTGAAAAGGGTTTAAATATTGGATGAGTGCAGGTGTGAAATAAAATTTTAAAGGGCTAACAGGGAGTTAGGCTTACAAATCAAGGCAGTATGTGGGAATCTGTTTACAAACACCTTTCCAGGGATATCACCTAGTTACTGGAAAAGTGATGAACATACCTGAAAAATCTGATTGAAGAGCTTTTTTGGCTAGGTTTGGAATTCACTGCAGTTTGCTGTGTTGTTTATTCACTGAAAATTTTGTTTCTCATATTTTTGTGAATTGCAGCACAGACTAGTACGCTGGACTCTCAGCAACTGAATTATTTTATATGACCTCCTAATCCTCACTTTTTGGGTGTATGCTCTAGTTCTCATCTTTTTTAAGTAGTCCATCCATGAACTACACTTAACTGCATGTATTCAAATGTCTTGTTGACTTCAGAAGCTTGTTTCTTCAACTTTTTGAGTTGAAAATCAATGCATGTGCATCTGGATTAGATAGTTAGCACATGCTAAATAGACTTGTAATCTGGTGTTAAAAATATGAGGAATTCCAACCAGATAACATTCATAAGAATAAACAAAGTTAGCAACTCAGAATAGACAAGGTTAGTAGTAAGATTTAAAAATGCCACATCAAACATATTGCCTTGATCTAAATCACACTTGCCTTGAAGCTAAATCACACTTGTTTTTTTTATACTGGGGATTTTTTTTTTTTAAGTAGAATTTTAAAAGATAATTGAAATATCCCATCTGTTTTTTGTTTGCTTGTTTTATTTTTAAATAGCTTAATATTTTTTTCAGTCTTTTCTTAAACAATTTCACGTTTTTCCTGACATCTGCTGTTTCATTTTAAATCATAATATCCCAGATTGTCATTTTACTTATGCTAAATTTTCTGACACTTTTGTTCAGCAGCAGAACCACATCTACACTATCAGGTTCAAAATAATCTCCTATAACCCTGTGTGAAAGCGAAGATAGTGAAAGTCTGATAATCTATAGAAATGTGCAGTTATGTTATATAAATATGAACTTGAACACAAAATCTCTTGCTATGCTAAGTAACCGACAACAGATACTGTAAGGGTAGACATCATGGGTTACAGGCAAAAGAGCAAAACCTCTTCAAATGCACTATTACTTCTAGTTTTGTCTACAATAACTTTGGATGAAAGCTAAGCACTTCATTCCTTAGGCTTCAAGAGTTGGAGGAAGATTTTGTGAATTTCAGAATAAAACTGGGAATTCATTTTTGTTGAAGAACTGTATACTTATTCCAAGCAATGTTCAGTGTTAGATGTCCTGACCACAACAATTTAGGGCTGGGGGGTGTGAGGAGAAGCCTTGCCTGTGTCTTCCCATTCTCAGCATTTTGAGCACTGCCTCAGCATTGCAGAGAGTCGAGTTGTGGATGCAAGATGTAATATCTCAAGTTAATGGCCATGTACCAACGATTTCTATGTATAATAACTTTAAATGGTAAAGAAATCTGGCACAAAAGCAATTGTTTTCAAAATATGGGTGTCCTGAAATAGCGAATTGCTCAGGCCTAGACACCCTGAGACAAACAGGCTTGGGAAGTACAATAGTTAATAACAGAAAACACAGGGTGAAGTCCAAGATAACTGTCTTTTTATTGTTATTTATTTAGCTCTGTAGATATTAATTGAAAAGGGATGTGGAATACTGAAGAGTTGCTGGAGAAAATGTGAAGAATTTAAATGGAGAAAGGAGGAATTGAATATAACTCTTCTGGTAAAAGGCTTGCAGTTCACATCTCTGCTTGACAGGTCATGTTACCCAGGAGAAGCTTTTTGCTTCAGAGTTATCTGTGGGTGGAATCGGGTGGTTTAGAAGCTATTGCTGCAGTATTCTCCTCATCTTTTCCTGTGACAGGTTTGAGGATATTCGTGGAAATAAAATAAATTAATCCTCCCCTATCAAAGTGATATTTTAACCTTCAGAGAATTTAATATAGGTTTGTGGAAAATGTAAACAAGGTAAAAAAAAGTCTAAAACGTATTCTGCAAAAATGCTTTCTGTGAGAGTAAATGAAAACCAGGAGTAGAAAGGAAGATGATGGGCTGTTCTAATGAGTCACGACTGGAGGGACTGAATAGTTAATGAAATAGGAGTAAAGGTTTCCAATGTGTTAATTAAAACATATTTTTAGTTAATCTGATGAGAAAATCTTTTGATTTTCTGTGGTAGCTGACTATATATATCAATTTGACCTTTTTCTCTCTGCTGCTATTTTTTTGAGCTTTGTAGCATGCAAAAAGGAGAAAATGGCTGAACACCACACACAAGACATTGCATTAGTACATTGATGTAGTAGGCATTTGAAATAGATTAATGGGGAATATACTGTGTACAAATAACATTTCACGAAGCACTTCATGTTCCGGTTTGACCTTGTCTGTCTTTGTTCTTTTCAAGTCTAACACCCAGAAGGGTTTGAGCAATGAGTAGAAATGCTGCTGCTGTCTTGTTCTTGTTGCCTGAGATTTGTTGTTAATGACTTCACTCATTAGAACCCACTCCTACAGAGCTGGACTTAGAAACTCTGCAAAACAAGATCGTGTAAATAGATCAAAAGACTAAGTAGCAACTTTTGGCTCCTGTTTGTTTTACCCATCGGCATCCAAATTTTTCCAAAGTGGATTTTGTAATCTAGTCATTCAAGTTTACCTGTTTACATGAAAAGATCTGTCTTATTTCTTAATGATTGAACAATGCTCCATTCTCTCTACTCTCTCTATTTTGTATTAAACAAGGGACAGTTCACATATCATAAGCACATCTTTTTTAACACTCATTTCATAAAATATATTGAAAATTACAATACACAGTTTTGCCATTCATCTTCTGTAAGTGCTTGTTTGTTTGTCTACAAGAGTGGAATTAACTCAAACCAGAATACAAACTAGAGGAAAAGGGTTCCTCTATTTTCATAATATGAAATGATCACAAAAAAATTCCTTGTGCATTCCTGTGCAATAGTCACTAATGTATGGTCTGTCTTTACTGAGCTGATGTTCATCTGTTTGTAGTGTTGTGCAACAGTAGCATATTTACTGGGTTCCTCTAATTCTTGGTTTTGGTACCATTACATTATATTATTTGCAAATTTTTTTAAAATTGTAGATTGTATAAATTATTTTGTACAATTTCAGTGCAGTGGGGCAACCTGAATGGTAGTAGCTGTAATAATAATATCAAAGAAATAGTTCACTATAGTAAAATATAACAAGAGAGAAATACTCAATAGACAGTGTAAATACTTACACATTTCTGTTTCCATTTAAGTCAAAATTAGGATGTAGAACCAGTTCATGCATTAAAAATACCCCAAAGCTTTTAAGGATTTTGCAAATATATATGACATATTCAATTCACCATGATTTTTGCTTTTAAAGACATACTTGGACAATTCTACAGATCACTGAAAATATTTATAGCTAAAATATACATACATTGGCCACTCTGCCATTATTAATATCTTATCTAAAATATAATGTCAGCAATTTTTGTTAAAAAGTCAGATTGCTGAGTAACTGAATGTCCATAGACTAAGCTGAAAAGGCCCTATAAGAATTTATTGGAGAATTTGCCATTTTGTCAGGCGCCAAGGTATACAATCCCATCCCTGCATGTATATATATAACTCATCAAAGTAACAAGAATTTGTGGAATTATATCAATATGATCTGATTTATAAAATTATTAGGAAACTGGAGCTTTTTTTCAGCAGTGAAAAGTGCGCAAGGCTTTGAAAATCCAGGCCCCTTCTTTTAGTGTGATATGCGTTGAAGTGGAAGGAACATGTGTTTGTCAATACATAATCCCTCTGAAAAATTTCCTACCTTCCTGGGAAAATAGAGGATTTTAACAAGAATTCTTGGCAATATAATTATCTGTCATTGGTTAAACCAGGTTCTTTGCAAGGTAACATAAAAGGGCTCAAGTTTAGGCAGATTTCTTATCTTTTTGTGCTGTTTCTCTGAATCTAGTTTTCTTGAAGTCAAAATAAGATGTTGAGTTTGTATTTGCAAAACAATATCATTGTCATGCAAGTGAACACATTATTTACCACTCATTCATCATCTGAGATCTTGCTTCTGACAGTCTAATAATGGCCATATTGGGAATGCCAGGCTCCCAGTAAAGCTACAGAAAGTGCAATCGTTGACCACCTATTGTTAGCAGAAGAGTGGTCTGTATTATAAACGTGTTCTGTATTGACAACTCTGGGGGAAAAAAAACAACAGAAGATTGATGATCTCTTAAACATGAAGAGAGATATTCAGGGGCTTATGTTATGGTGGTCTTTCTTTTTAAATCATGAGATCATTAGCTCTCATTTCTTTTCAAAATTTGTTCTGAACTATTTATGTTTATATAATAATAATTTGTTTACGAATGTTTGAATAGTCTTAACAAATCCAATAAATAAATATCAAAATTGAAATTTCTTTTAAATGGATACAGCATAGAATATAATTGGTGCTGAAATTTTATAAAAGTTCTTGGATCATGAGATGTCTTTATTCAATATTCAGGAGCTCTCTGAGTCTTGAGAATAGCTCAATAAATGAGTCCATATATAAACTAGGACTTTAGATTTCCAATATCTAAGGAATTGTAATTAAATTGCTCCTCATATTATTAACTAATTTCATGTTTTCCACTCACTAAAGGCAATTTAATTTCCTCATATTGTAGATGGGAAGGAAGCTTGTACACAAGTAGCCCTCCTGAAAACTATGTAAAAGTGGACATTGATCCAGTTCAAGATCTGGGCTATTTTCATTTACCTCAGTTCTTACTGGTGCTCTTCTTTCCTCCTGCTTGTAATTTGTATAACTGGAATTGTGAATTCAGTGGGCAATGGGTGCTCACTGAGACACCACCAGCAGCTTCAAGAGCAACTGATGGACTAAAAATCAGAGAAAGTTTCAAAGAACAAGAACTTTATATGTCATGCCTAATACCTGCAGAAAAAATGTAAGGAATGTCTTTAAGAAAGGCGTGGCCATCGGCTGTGCTAGTCTATTGGTCTGCGTACAAAAAGGCTGCTCATTGTGAATTTATATAATATTATCTTTGATAATACTGCTAAAACTGCAAACTTCTTTCCTATTTATTTTAAAATGATTTACACATCACAGATAAGCACAACTCACCAGGCCCATTGCGCTGATGTCCCATGCAGTCAGGGGAGGAATAAATATGTCTGACTCCTTTCCCTGTTCTCAGTTGCTAATAGGGGCCTATTTCTTCTTGCGGAAACACAGCATGGTTTTCCTCGTTTGTAGATGGCATGGAACTGTAGACAGATCTAATCTGTTTCACCTACACAACAAAACAGTAAGTAGGTGGTGCATTTTCTGCTAGTTTTCTCTGTGAATTAGGCTCAGAATTGTTAGTCTGAGTCACAAGTAGAAAGTGGAATAAAGCTGATCTGCCTACAGAGGAAGTGTTGGAAGTGTTTGTGTGCAGAGAGACACTAATGATCATTCAGGAACTTAAAACTAGATAGAACTTTACACCAGATAAAAATTCTTGCCATTGCATGCTACTCATCATAAAATGAGATTCCTGGAATTCTTGCCTGTTTGGCCTCAGCAATGCTGCAAAGCTTATGTGGAGTGTACTGTACTCCTGACTTAGAAAACAGCAACAAAAATCTGTTTGGTCAGATATGGAGGTCGCCCAGCCACAGTGTTAACAGTGAAGAATTAAAAGACTGTCGTGTACCTGACATGCAGCCCTTGCTGTCTTCTCTGTGATTAAGCTTAGAAGAAAAAATGAAGGTTGTTTTTTGAAAATGGCAGATGTTTTAGTGCCAGTCTGTTCTGGAGGCTTTAGAGAAGCAGAACTTGGTTGTAAGAAAAAAAATGACATTTGTTTGTTTGACTGCAAATATGCTCTTAGGAGGTAGAAGATTCCTTGAAAAGTTTGTAAAGCACTGGGGAGCTTTTATATAGCTTGTAAAATAATTCAGAAAACTAGAGAGGGAAAAAAAGCCTGAAAATTTACCGACTAAACAGACTTCACTGAAAGAGTACATTGACCAGAGATATTTAGCGCAAGCGCACCTTCTGGTCAGAATATAGAGGATGAACAAAACAAAACTGAGAAAAAAATACTTGATAGTCAATGAAACTTTAGCATAGAAATTAGAAATACAAGAAGAACAGCTGATATCAAGTGACAAACCCAAACTGAAAAAATGCACCATTTACTTCAGAGAGAATAATTATTGATATTTTCTGGAATAAGTAATCCAATAATATGATAAAATCTCTATGATTTTGAGTCTCCAAGATATTCATAAGCTCTCTACAAGAATGGATGGGATAAAATTTACAGCTTATATTCTATGAAAACATCATTCATGTGGTGAGACCAATGTGTAAACATTTCACTAAAAATAATATTTTTTACGGGCAAGCCATTCTACTTACGCATTGAAAGTAAAAACCTCTTTTAATTTCTTTCTTTTTTTTTTTTTTTTTTTTTTTTTTTGGACAGATAACAGAAACCCTCCTGTTTGTCTTACTGGGTAAGATTTCATGAGATTGTACTGCAAAATATTCTCCTTTTTCAGAAATCAATTACAATCTGCTATATAACACACGTACAAAGTGGAGATGTTAGGTCTTTCTTTCTTCATTGGTATATGAGAAAGAGTAAAAGAGAGAAGTGCATTATTAACCAAAAGATTAATGTTTAAAGGAGTAGAAGATCCATAACATCTCTGTTTTTGATCAGATGGAGAATGTGGTGGTAAATACTGAGCAATAGTGAGAAGGACTGTGTACCATTTGCAAGTATTTTGCAGCAGGAATAAAGGAATTGGCTGTGTGGTAACAAAGAGCCATTTGGTTGATTTAACTGTGTTGTGTTTCTAAAAGCTTGTAAATTAGGTGATTTTGTATTGCAAACTTAAGAAACAGCTCAGCAAAGGCTTGTTCGACCTCTAAGAATAACCTGTCAGATGTAAAAAAAGCTCTTCGGCATCTAATGTCACCATTTTTCCTATTGACAGCACCAAAGCAGCTGGTGAATTTCCCTGACCATCTTCCTAATACTTCCCTAAAATTGCAAACAATTTACAAACAGTGTGGTGCCTTAGAATTGAATACGTAGAAAAAATATGTAAGGTAACAATCTTGACATAGGCTCAGGAAGAATAATTTTGGTCTAGACTGAGTTTTTTCTGTTATTTGCTTGAGCTGGATATGTGACAAGTGAATGAAAAGAGAATGTGTACTGAAATGACAAAAAAACCCAACCACCCACCGTAGTGTCCATCCTGAATTCACTTTAAATAGGTTCACAGCAGATATAGGACAGCAGAAGATTTTGGTTTAAAAAAAGCAAAAAGGAGAAACTAGAACAACCTTATTGTTTATGCAAGGCAGTTCCTATGAAAGTAAATGGTCTTACATTCTATGCATGGATAATTCTCTTTCTAGAACTTCAGACTTTGAAGGGCAGAGGCATCTTGAGGTGAAAATCATGCCTAATGAGTACTGCCTCATTTATACCCACATTAGCTAAAGCAGTTAGAAAGTGCTGAGGTATTGTATAGAAATAATAGCAATGTGGAAGGACAGCTTTTGTACTCAATCTCAAATTCATCAGTAGTTATTTAATTTTCAGAAGAATCAACCAAACAGAGACTGCACTGCAAAACTTTGTTCTATCGCTGTCAGAATCATCGTTCATGGCATTCTGTTTTATATGAGGAGATAGGTGCAGAAGCGTTCTATTTTTACTGGATTATCAGAATTAAAAATTTATGTTTAATGTAGAAATAGCTGGATAAAATATCACACCAAAAATTATAGATATAATTAAAAGTAAAGAAAGACAGAAAGTGAACTTATTTAGGGAAACAATATTCCCTGAGAATAGAAGGGAAGCATGAAAATCTTACTTGCAGAGTTTGAAAGAGTATGTATTAAGATAAATGCCAAATTAGTTTTTCTCAAACTTCTTTAGGAGATTTTATTTCTGATCTTCAGTCAAAATAATATAAATTAAAGATCAGTGGAGCTTAGAGATGTCAAGTGAAGCTGCATTAGCCAAAATTCAGTGATAAATTTTACCAATATTCAAGGGAATTATGTGCATTTAAATAAATTTCTGTGTACATTTAATGATGCATTTTTTGCATATTTATTGTGATTGCAATCTAAGTGGAATAAAATAGATTGTTATTGTCCTATCTGGCTTCTTAGGGATGCAAGAAGAAAGCATCCTTCCTACATAGGATAATTTGACACTGGATGATACAATCGTGTTTCTTCCTTGGGACAGAAAAATCCACCTTTTAAGAGCTACACTGGTACATGAACAAAGAAAGATAAACATAGCTCAGCTCTCCATTATAATTTGTTGCTAATAAGAGCGTAAAACCTTAGCCAAACTATTTATTGCAGAAAAAATCGGCACAGATAGTTACACTAGATGAGAACAGTATGTTCTTGGATATAGTTTATATATACATGCTGTAACAGCACAATCCGTTCCTTTCCTGCTGTCAAGGAAACAGAAAATAAAAACACTAATTCATCTGGTTACTCTAAAAGAATGCAATCCTTGCCTATTCTTTTCTTGACAGAAATATAGCTGCTACAAATCTAATTTCACAAAGAATTGTTCTGATGTAGTAGGATGTTATGTTTACTTTCAGCCTTTAGTTATTGTCTAAAATGTAAGTATAAGGAAGGAGAATACTGGGAAATATCTTTCCTTTGGCTTCTCATACTTAATTAGATTGTACTGATCTCAAAGTCAAGGCTAAAAGTCACTCATGGTCAGCTCATACATTGCGAATTGAGGTTATCATAATTGTTTGAATTGGAAGGCCATCTAGTCCAACTCCCCCACAGTGAACAGGGACATCTACAGCTAGATCATGATGCTCAGAGCCTGACCTTGAATGTCTTCAGGGTTGGAGCACCCACCACCTTTCTGGGCAGCCTGTGCCAGTGCTTCACAGCCCTTACTGTAAAAAATTTCTTCCTCATATCTAATCTAAATCTCCCCTCTTCTAGTTTGAAACCATTTACCCTTGTACTATCACCACAGACCCTGCTAAAGAATCTGTTCCCTTCTTTCTTATAGACCCCCTTTAGATACTGAAAGGCCACTCTCAGGTCTCTCCAGGGCCTACTCTTCTCCAGGTTGCACAGCCCCAGCTCTCTCAGTCTCTCTTTGTAGGGGAGGTATTCCATCTCTTGTATTGTTTTTATGGACCTCCTCTGGATGCACTTTGATAGGTCCGTGTCTCTGCTGTTCTGAGAATCCCACATCTGGATGCAGTAGTTTATGGCAGTGTGGTTCTTCTAACCAGTGGCACATGGAGGGCTGTTGGGGCATCTGCACTCTCTTGGCTAATCTTGCCCTCATTGCTCCGTTAACAAGCTGCATTTTTTTGGACAGGTGGTCCCCCTGCCGTGTGCCTGATGTCCAAGATTTAAAAACATAAAATCCACTGGTATTGGTAGTAATTTGAGGCTGTATGGCTGGATGTCTTAGCCTTCTAATTTTAACATTTTCTGGTTTCATACTTTCTCCTCTTCTGAAAATGTTACAGAAATGCAATTCCCTTGGAGAAAAGAAGTAGTAACTGCTATCACCTCTGTACTGATGAGTGCACCAGGTGATCATGTACTTTCATGTCCTGTTCAGGTTTCCTATTTCTTTAGATGACCAAAAGAAAGCTAATTTCATAGCTTAATGTATGAAGATTATAAACACCCACATTCTGGTCTGGCTTTGGTAGGGATCACTTTTCTTTATCTCCTTTAACAGCAACATTGTTACAAATAACACATGCCAAAAATAACAACAACGACAACAACAAAAAAGTAAGAAGAGAAAAAAGGCATAAGCAAACTACACTGTTACTATGGTTATCATCTTTCTAATGGAACCATTTGAAAGATATTTATCCTTGACATTTTGAAAGCGAAGTTCAGTCAGTTGTGCAGAAGAGAATACGAATGTATGCATTCAACCTGACTTTAAAGAATAAACTTTTGCTTTATTTTTTTTTAAACTATGCATTGCCATGAATTCAAATCCAGTGTTTTTTTTTTTTTTTCCAAGAACTTATCTACACATCCATGATATTTTAAAAATAAACATGAAATTAATCAACCTTAGCAAAGCTATTTCATTGCCCAAATTTGTATTGCTGATAATGGAAAGGGAAAAAAAGGAAAAAGAAAACAGAAGTCACTTGTAACTGTAGAGAAGACAATTTATCCATCCCTGACTTTTGTTTAATACTTGTAAACTTGTAATAGGAGACAAGACTTACAAAATGGGTTGTTTTTTTTACCAGTGATGAATCATCTTGGAAGTTCACAACCACTTAACCTATCCAAATTGGTATTAAGCTTCCTCCAATGTGCCCCCAACCAAGATATAAATGTTTACAGGCTCTTCTCTGAGAGCTCTATGTTGAAAAACAGTATCTGCTGATGCAGGCAGATGCTGCTGTATTGGCTTCTTCATATATCAGAAGTCAGCCTGTTCCTGCAGACCTGGACAACTGCAGGAGTGCTTACAGCAATTACTACAGCCTTGTATGACTAATTGCAAGAATTTTATACATCATGGCACTGGAATTTAATGTATGAGGGGGAAAAAAACAAGGCAAAATAGGAAATATTCCTTCTTTATTCAACTCAGGTATTCCTTACACTATAGCTTAGTGGTGTGGGCAAGGAAATTGTTCACAGCACTTTAAAGGGTTGGGGCAAAGGATGTTCTTATTGCAGTATCTGAGCCAGAGAGACCAAGGTGGGAGAGTAACTGGGGGTAACTGTGAAGAGTTACAGGGGGAGAATTTCAGATTGACAGAAGAATGTACTGATGTTTGGCAAAAAGGTTATAAAAAAATCCACATATATAACACCACTGCCTACCTGCCAGAAAGCCAGAATTGTATGTACGTATTGAAGTTACCACATATTTTCTCCACTTTCTGCAGAGAGCTATTTCAAAGAATCGAGGAAACCAGGCTCCTGTGGAAGAGAAGTGAAATAAATAAGGAATGAAAAGGAAGCTGCTTAGATAAATATGATTAATTCATTTCTTGGAATACCTGTGAAAGAAAACCTACGCCTCTATTTCTATGCATTGAGTTAAGATACTGGAAGATTTGAAGTCTTTAAATATGAGGATTGCCTATAAATTGCATTGATAACTGGTTCTCTTTAGAGGAATAATTTTGGAAATGCTTTCTGTATCTCATTTATGATCTGGAATAGAAAATTAGGACTTGAAAAATTCCATAAATGCTCCTTGTTCTCTGTCACCCAGCTAAGAACAATCAAAAGACAAGTTGTTACCATTTAACCTTTTTTTTAAAAAAGGATCATAATTGTACTAAATATTAAAGAGGAAGGGTATTAAATGTTTCTTTCAGAGTTGTTTTTATGTTTTTTAATTCATCATTTTGACAGTAGCAAATTTTTGCTTCAATGCTTTTTAAGTCAAACAATATGGGAAGTTTGGCTTCCAATCAAAATTTTTCAGGTGGGAGTGAATGTATCAAAAGAAAATTCTTTAATGCCACTGCTTCCATTTAAAACATGAGCAAAAGGCATCAGCGC
Organism: Pavo muticus; assembly: GCA_016647715.1. NCBI lineage: Eukaryota > Metazoa > Chordata > Aves > Galliformes > Phasianidae > Pavo > Pavo muticus. The sequence continues at coordinate 2,330,398 of JACDJE010000090.1, read as the reverse complement.
AGACAAGAAGCAATATTTTTTTTCTCTTTTGTCTCAATCTGTAACAAAAACTAAACTTTGGATGCTGAAAACTTTTGGCATTCTTTGTATTTCATCCTGTGTTTGTTCAGTGACTTGGCATGGTACTTTGCAGGATTTGCAGGCTGTCATAGATAATCACTTAATAATAACAATAAAAAAAATGCCTGAGCTGCTAGGTGCCTCTTCACACTGAAAACCAAGTAATTTGTAATGTGTTCATCACCACTTAGCATTGTCTACTCAAATTTAGAAATAGGCTGATAAAACTGTGCAGATCCTGCACACAGTGAATAAAATTCTTAAAGCATGTTAACAGTATTCCATAGCAGCATTGTGACGTGGACTCTCAACATTCTTCTCAGAAGATGGAAACCAAAATCCAGAGCATTTTGATGGTGGCTCAGTGACAGATCAAGGACAAGAAGCCGGTTACTTCCCACAAGCACCTGTATGTTCTGCCTTACGTTCTACTCCAGTGTTTCTATTTTAAATTAACTGTTTATTTGTTTGTGTAATTCTTCTGTGCAGGGGAGGCATAGAGAAAGGAATGGAAGCCAAGTCCAAATCTCTAGTTTCACAGACACTTATATAATCCTGTTCAGAAATTTAAAAGCAGTTACTGGTTTTATTTTTTATTTCTATTATTTTTATCTCCACTCTTATGTTGGAAGACACTTCCAGACAACATTTCTGTTAGAAATTGCCTTCTGATTTTCTAGCTTACAGTTGGTAGGTTCATCTGCCTTTTGTTCTGATGCAAATTGCCCTTGAGCTTAAATAGACATTTTGCTTCCGTAGTCCCTTACTATTTTTTATGTTTTAGAGAGTGATCACAGGTTCTCTCAGCATAAAGCTTGCTAACCCAAACCAGCACTGTGCTTGTCATGAATGGATGACTCTGCAGAGCATGTATCTTGGCTTCCAGTCTAGGACTATTTCATTCTTTCAATACCAAGCCCTGAAATGCATGTGGATTTCTTTTCTTGCCATAGTTTTACAGTAATCAGAGAATGGGAGGAAAAAAACCCACACAACTAATTAGAGGCTGAGTGACTTGATTTTACTTAGAAAAGAACCCTTCACAGCATGGGCAAGTAATTCAATTGGTCTATGAAGATGGCTTGGCTTTGTGTTTACAATTTCCGTTCTTCACAGAGTTCTGAAATCAGAATTCTTGCCATGCTTGCTGCAAATTATTTTCTTTTGCTTAAACTCATTCTCTGTCCAACAGATAGCAGTGTGCCATGTAAAAAACAGGAGTTGGGAATGATGAAGAATTCCTAAGTGAAGTTTGGCAGAAACCCTGGCATGATCTTCCCAGTTAATTTTGTCTTTTTCTCCTTTCTTCAGCAACAGCAGTTGGATTTAATGGATGTGTTGGTGAAATGACATTTTAAAGGGAGGATTTCCCCAGTTAACTTGTTTTCCTCTCTGCTGACCATATAAGAGTTCCAGTGTCCCGTGTCAGTCAGCTTCAGTCAGGAACCTGAAATTAGTGCTCATGCAAGTTTCTATACAAGCATTTGGTTCTGCAATATGTCTTTAGGGCTGTGTTTAACATTTACTGCCTGAGTGTAGCAGAGAGCTTGGTGTGTGCCAGAAGCATTTACAGTCTTTAGACGTTTGACTGATTTGGCCCCCAAGGTTAGGGGGAGAAGCCTATACCTTTCAGAAAAACTTGTTGGATGTTTGAATGTCTGTCATTAGCTTATTAATTATTGCATCCAGTAATAGGTTCTGCTGTGTTGAGGGAGATGAAGCCATGTGGTCTTTGTCTGGTTTGCTAAATGCTTCATTATTCTTCACAGCTGGAGCTTTACTGTGCATTTGTTTGTTTTCTGTACTGCATTATAAAAAGAATATGCTGCTGCGGGGCTATGGCAACCAGCAGGCAGTGCACTCGCTATAAGAGTGAGTCATTTTTGTCCAGAGACAAAATGTGTGGATAGTAGATTCAGACTGAATATATGATCTTCACTAACTTTTATTTGTAATAGATTATCTTTGTGGCTAAGTTCTAAAAGCAGAAAATGCATACATCAATCTGGCAGATATCAGCTACAGTATTTCATTTATCTGTGCTCACCTGTGCCACATAACTCATCCAGTGTCTTGTGCAAGAGCACAGAAATCCATGATGTTAGCATCCATTTGTAAGGACTATCTGTCTGCTCAGAGAGGGTGGAAATTTAGTCATTAAGCCAGTTTCTTGAAGGCATTTGAGAAGCCAAGGGTGCAAGTAAATGCTTCCTTGAGGTTTTCAAGGAGGCCTGAACTTCCCCTGACTTTCTGAGAAACACAAGGTGGGCTTCATTAGTGTTTCTATAGGCCCAGCATTGCTAATCTCATCCCAGGATGAAATGTGGCCTGTGCTAATTAATGTGGTAAATTCTGCTGTCTCTGAAAATAAATGCTGACAACCTCACTTGATCTTCAGTTACCACAGAACTTCTTTTGTGTTGGAGAAAGATGAATAATGTTACTCGGTGTGTATATTTTCTTCTTTTCCTGTCAAAGACATTTTCCGCTTCTCTTTAGGGCAGAATAATTATCACCCCTCTTTGCTGCTGTAGCCAAGTAATTTCTGCAGTGTTCTGCAGTAAGTGCATGAAAAGCAAGGGCTAGAACCCCCCCTGCTCCCCCTGCAGCACCATCCTTCCTTTTTTAGATAGAGTCCTACATGGTCTTTGGTCTCTTTCATCTTTTCTGAAGTTGACATCAGAGCCCAAGTGCCTGGATCGGACTGGTCTAATGTGAGGCTCTTCTTGAGTTGCACTGGTTGGCAGAAGCCAGCCGTGGTGGGGTATGTGTTTGTGGATGACAAAGGGTGTTGTAGAGCTCTGGGGTTAGGTCCTTAAGAAAAACAGAGACATTGTCAGTGGTCTGTATTGCAGAGCAGATGGGCTGCTGAGATTTCTTCCATTTGGAGCTTCTGCAGGGCTTTATCATGTATGATGTTGTAATAATTAAGTTCAGAAACTGTAAATACGTGCAAGCCTTTAAGCCACTGACGAACACATTCAATAGATGCATCCAGAAGTATTAAAAGCATGAAAATGCTCCATACTTGTGAATTCATGTGATAGATTTACAGAAGACCATTATCCCTGTTTGAGGACCAACAGTAAATCTTACAGATGACCTTCAGTCATAGATACATCAAAGTAACTATTTCATATATTGCACTGACTGAAGGTTGGTAACCCTACAGACTGTCAGCAGGAGAAGTGGAGCAAGAATAAAATCTCTCTTCAGACAGCACCAGTATGCATATGCAGCATTCACACTGATCTCAATTATCTCTAAGTCTTTGAGTACTGGATTGGAGTAATGTTATACTCCTGTTTTAATACTGTGTAGTAAAAGAGAGTATCCATTTCATCTAACCTGTGCCGTCTGTACACATTTCACCCAATAAATCCTCAAAGCAGTCTAAGTTAAAAATAATACTGTTTGCTGTGGTTTCTGGTACTTACTGATCAGATTTAATTAAAGGTTACTAATCAATGTTGCTGATGTGCAAGAATTCCTTATAACAAAGAGCATGTACTATGTTAATAGTTATGAATTAAATGTCATACTTGATATAATTACATGCTTCAGAAACCACAACATTTAATGCTTCGCCTTCTATTTAAGGGAATTATCTTTCATGAAATGAAAGGTACACCCAGACCATTCTAGATGTAAAATAGTTTTACTGGAACATACATAAAGAATGAAATGCTCTGAGATCTGTAGTTCTCTGGTGACTCATTGTATGCAGGCATTCATGCTATTAAAGGACACAGTAACTACATCAGATCAGACAACCTAAATGGTGAAAATCTCTTCCTATAGAGGTTATGGACCTGGTCTCAACAACTACAGCACTTTATTAACTTTTTAATCAGACTCCAGCACATGCATGGCTAAATAAATTATAATTTCTCAGAAGCAAGTAGTTCTATGCTGGTCATAACAAACAGGATGGAAAGATTTGCATTAAGACTTTCAATAGAGTCCTAAAATGAAAAGAATCTCAGAAATCCCAGGAGATGGAGAATCCATAAAGATCTTTTTTAGCTGTATGAATAAATATATAACTCTGGAATTGGCATCCACAAGGTCTCTATTCTATTCCAGCTCATTTTATAAATCCACACAAAAATTTCTATCAGAATTAAATCAAAGCTTGATTATTTTTATTCTAAACCATACCCACACCAAGTGAACTGATACAGTGAGTACTTGTGAATTTCAAACCTTGAAAAAAAATGTGATTAGCATATCATCTGGCTTCTGCCTGAGACCATCTTGCAAGAAAAAGAGAGAAAGGAAAGAAAAAAGAGAAAGAACAGTGAGGGTCTCCAGGCAAGTATAGCCTTTGGTTTGGTATCAGTTGCCGTAAATACTACATTAGAAGTATTAGGGAGACCAAACTAGTCTTGAATGCTGCAAGCCCTAGGTTTGAAATAAAGGCATTAGAAGTGAAACAGTTTGGAATATGAATAACTTGTACTTCAGAGTCCAGAAGAGACTGGTAATGTACAACGCCTTCAGTCATTCTTACAGTGCATTCATTTATTCTTATGACTGTAAGGAGGCAAAGGTAAAAGAGAGCAGATATACAGTGCAGGATGCATAAATGAGGAGCCCTGCTGAGGCAGAGGACATAAAAGCACTCCAGTGCATTGGCTGTGCTGCCTGCACTGCAGCAACTCTTCCAATCTGCTGTGCTGAGTTCAGATTTCAACAAATACCCATGCAGAGAGCTGGAGCTTTTAATTCCTACAGAGAAAGCAGAGAGTGCAGGAGCTCTGTGCCTCGTTTTATTAAAGTTGGAACTCATGGGTATCGTTTCTCAGTGCAAGAGATTCTCTGTTGGAGGGTGGCTGCATTAAAAAGCTGCTACTGTGTCAAATAATAAACTTCTCATTCCCAGCTCCAGCTGAGAGCATTGAAAGCAACCTGAAGTCTGTCTGTAAAAGTAGCTTTAAGGCACCTTTGCATTTCCCTATTGCTTTTTGCCCTTGGCCGGGATTCCTTGCAATGAGTTCCAGTCCTAGAGGCTATTGCATCTTGGGCAGGCTGTCAGCAACTTTGAGGGGCCATTAAAGAGGTAGGGAAATGTAGTTTGGCCACACTCCTGGCATTCTTATTTCTTCCAGTTATTACGGAGCTGGTTATGTGTGCAATTAAGCTCAGAAGTTTCTGCAGATGGCCTAACCCATATCAGGGCCTTGTTTATGAGCGATTTTCACATAAACATGAGAGTAAAAAGTCAGCAAATTTTTACAAGAGAAAAGAAAAAGAAAAATCTCTCCTGATAGCTGATAAAGAGAATTTTTCTTTAAAGAGGATGTGAGCTAGGTGGGGAAAGAAGCCTAAAGAACTTACAGTGAAAATGTATTACTCACGGTTACTAATTTTCTGCAATAACCTGACTGTTTTTAATAAAAGTTTCAGATACAGTAATTTATCATAAACTGGCTTGTGCTGCTAGCTGCAGTACGCTGCATCAGATTTTTCTATGACTAACTATTAATAACTTCACCTCTTCTGCTTACTTATAATTTTCGTGAGGTCTATTAAACTTTTTCCTCTAACTATTTTTTGTGTAGATTATATTAAATAAGTACATTTGAAATCTACTATAGTTCCTATGTTTTAAATCCCTGGCATAATGTGTTGTTGGGCTTTTGTTCAAATTAAATCACTTGCAAAGCCTGGCTGCATTATCATCATTTAAAATTAGCTAGTGCTGTAGGTTTTCAAAATTCTGATCACATCAAATTTGGACACCTCATGAAAAATGCATCAACATTGCAACTGTACATTTTGCCGTCGTGACTGACCTTCCTTTCCAAGCGTTTTTGTTAAACACAAATCGATATCACCTGGAGGTGCCCAATGATGGCCGTGCAACATATGGGAGTCGTCCAGTGACACTTGTGTTTGTGATGGGAGGGTGCCACTGGCAGAATGAGTTTCTGTCCACAGCAGCTCAGTTCACTGTGCATTAACGTGATTGGGAACAGTGAAGGGATTTCCCAGTTTGCCAAAAGCAGCAAAAAATTCTGGGTCTGTCAACATTAGAGGTGATTTAGAAAGTAGTTCTCCCATCCTGTTTTGTTGTTCTTCTCTCTTGTCAAAACCACAGTGATTTTTATAATAATCTCTTTACCTCCTGGTTTTGCACTTATGTGGCAGCTTTGATTAACCCTTCAGTATTCACCAGCCTCTTAAAACATTAAAACTGCTTTTGCAACCAGTCTTTCAATTATGGAGTAGCTTTAATTCAGCTGATGTTTGCGTGCAGATGTTATTTTTATATCTAATGTGACTCCCAAGCATTTTGTTATTGTTGCTTTATTAAAAAAACAAAGGAAGACTTAGGTGGAAATGATTGCAGCTTGTAACAAACACGCTGGTAACTGAGATGTGATTGTATGATATAGACAACTAGTTAGAAGACTTAAACCAGGTCAAATATGAGGCAAAGTTGAAACAGTAAAACCTAGTCAGATTCTTTATCCAGCCGTGCTCAGAGGGAATTTACAGGTCACTGGTGTTTCTTAAGAATAATGATGGTCAATTCAGACTAAAAATTGTATATGTGAATATGAAAAGGAGCTAAATGTGTAAAGCTATTTGTGTGTCAATTTTTGTATAGCTCAAATGCTGTCAGTGCAGTTTTGTGATATGTTTACTCTAGCTTGTTTTAAAACTAGAAAAAACTATTCATATATTCATTTTTTTCTTTTACTTTATTTATGAAAGTTGTTCTAGAAAGAAGTTGCAATAGCTTTGCTGTTCTCTATTTCTCATAATCATCACCCATATGTATACATATAATGAGAAAATATTTTTAAGGCTCAATTTTTTTTTTTTTTTTTTGATGCAATAACACCCCACGTGCCCCTGTCATCCCCAACTCAGAATCTCAGCAAATGAAGAGAAAAATGGAAGTTATTAGTCATGAAGTAAGCAAACCACCTGTAGCTGTTGCTTGAAGATGCAATTACAATTATCTATTTCTACTGTCATAATTTTGCTGGAAACAAGAAAACAAATGTGGCTACTTGAAATTGAATAATGCTATAAGTAATTTATCAAGACAGTTATTGTTATTACAAAGCCAGTGCAGAGTAAGAAAAAATATATCAAGTAGAAGTGGAATGGATGCTTTGCAAATAATTTATGTAATATGAAAGTGACAATATTCTCTGTTTTTCATCATTAGAAATGCTTTTCCCAACATTCCTTTCCTCCCCTAGTTATTGTAGATATCTTGAGGTAACCAGGCTGCTTGTGTGTATATTCACATATATAGGCATGTATCGAGATATACGTGGATCTATACTTTAAAAAGCAGATATTCCACAGATTAGTATCTAATATTTTTTTCAGGATTTTGCATCCCTTTATATTCCTGTTAGCAGTGTGATGATGTCAACCTTATTTTATGCATGCCTATTGGAGAAGTTTTTTCCACAGGTAGCATTTGTACTTCTGACAAAGCATGTTTTGTTGCATTCCCTTATAGCTTAAACTCCGCTTATAACGTCAAGGCAAGACAAAAATGATTGACTTGTTTTCTTTGCTTCAGCAGAATAATTTTAGAGGCTTACCCAGCACTTCAAAACTGTTTACATATTTTTAGTTAGAGGACTAAGAAGGTGCAGAAACTGGATTAGCATAATAAGCCATCATGCTTCAAGCTCCCATTTAGTTTATCAAGTTAACAATAACTTTATTTATAAGAAATGAAGTGCAGTAGAAGAATGTTTCAAGAGAAACCTGTTTCATGAGATTCTGCCTCAGAGTCTTTAGAGAAGAAAAGATTAAAGGACTTGGCTCTTTCTGCTTTAGAAAGAAGCTTCATGTTTATGAGTACTAACAATGCTGTGGGCACATAAGTGTACCTGACTGCTGCTTGTGTCTTGCCCTCTCTTCTCAGCATCAGCATAGAGTTTAAACTATTCTGCCTCTTCCAGAGGCTATACTGAAGGCAGGGCAGGTTCAAGTTGGATATTACAAAAAATTTATTCTCCAAAAGAGTAGTGATGCATTGGAACAGGCTGCCCAGGGAGGTGGTGGAGTCATCGTCCCTGGAGATGTTAAGAAATGTGGAGTTCTGGCACCGCGGGGCACGGTCAGTGGGCACAGTGCGGATGGGTTGATGGTTGGACTCGATTATCTTAGTGGTCTTTTACGACCTTAATGATTCTGTGATTCTGTAGTGCTTCTGAAACTTGCTGTTTGCTTATGGGTTGCTAAGGCACAAAGGGGTCACACTGCAGAGCGCTGCCACCTCTCTGCACCACAGACAGAACCCACAAGTACAGGGCAGCAATTACTGCATGCAAGATTTTCCCTCAGTGCATGTCAGTTCATCCTGGACAAGTTGCACCAGTTAAGCAGCTGGCTGATGTCAGAGTTTGGCCTCCAGCATGGCCTCACAACTGCATCATGTGCCCTGCAGATGTTGCCACTGTGGCCCAGCCCTAATAGCCTTTATGGGGCTCCCTAAAGAAAGGGATGGATGTGAAAAGGTGAAATCCTCCTTGAAACTTGCACAAAATTATTGAAAAGGAAGGGACTGCACCTATGGTGGTTCTGTTTCATCATTAAATTCTGCTTCTTTCTTCCATGTGTGGGAAATCAGATGCCATGTTTGGCATGTTACAAGCTAATGCTTGTAACAGTCTAGTGAAGGGACAGACATCCCCGATATTCTTAGCACTAGGAGGTTTGTAACATCTATAAAGACATGTGCAGATTTCTGCAGTGTGCACTGCTGTGCATCTGGTATTTTTGAGGTAAATGCTCTAGCAAACGCCTTCTAATGTATTAGAGTATGCTTTGTTTATGGCATGTCAATAAGGATACTTTCTGGGAATCCTCCTTTTAGGTGTGGATTGTGTTGTACACCATAGCTGAGAGAAGTTATAAATGGATGAGACATTGAATAAAATTGTCACATGAACAGTGAAAAGAAATTCCAAATGCCTTACAGTGTGTGGACAAGGTATGAAAGTGCCGAAGCCACATTTACTCATCCTGATTAGATTTAACTCAACTTTATTTGCTAACAAATGACACTGAGTATTCAGAAATGGCAGTTTTGCCAAATATTAGCTTTGCATGGGATCCAAGAATCATGACCTGAAGATCTGTGTCTTTACATATTTGCTTTTACACAAGAGGTTATTACTAACTAACTAAATTACTGCTAACTAAATTACAACAATTTTTTTTTTAATTTGCGTTCTTGGAAATTTTACAGGGTATTTGCTACAGGAAGGTGCCATTTCTGCATTGGCTGCACTCTCAGTTGTTTAATACCATGATGATGGAATTTGCTTACTTCTGTTTACATTGTTTCTATAGAGTGCTTTGCCTTTCTCTAAGTGCTCTTTGGCTGAGTTAGAAAAATGAATATTGAATTCGTTTGGTGTATTTATTCATACCCTTTAAAGTCTCTTTCCAGAAAATAGCTCATATCTAATGTAGATAATGAAGTTGTTTTGAATAGATAATAGAATTTCATTCAAAGCTCTTGCATTTCATGTTTGAATCTATAATTTTTAATATTTTTGCTGCAGAGTTGCACGGTGATCGTTTTAGCTCATGAGTTGGGGCCTACTCAAGTTCATTTTGTATTAATTCAAAGTTTGGTAACAAGTATTTTGGATTCTATTTTTTTTAATTGTGAATTGTTGCTTTTTATTATTAGAGGAGAGTGAGACCTTTATTTCCTTCGTGCTATCACAGATGTTGCACTTGAGCACTTTGTAAACTGTGAAATTTGTTGTTGCAGATGAAACTTCCGTATTTCATTTATCACGTTTGTGCAGAGCAGAGTTGGCAGTCACATTCTTGCTGCATGGTCACCCACATAGCTACCTCTGCAGCTCTCTAATCAAAGAGACAGAACACAATATTGGTTTGCATTTCTTTACTTTTACACTGCCAGGCATTTTTCTGCTGTAAATGAGAAAGCGGTCCTTCTTGTTTTTAATAATACTATATAGGCTGTAAACATTTCTGTTTTCATTTAGCCACTAACATAAATAAATTTAACAGATCTAGAGGGATTATAATAATCTTTAAGTACTGCAAACCCTATTTCCCTTATGCTTCACTGCTTCTCTCTGGGGATTAATAAAACCATGAATGTATCACTCTAAATAAACAGGAGAGGTATGGAGTGGCTGTACACTGCGTTCTGCTGCTTATGGCAGCAATCCTGTTGGACTGGGGGAGACCTGTTATGAAAAAGCAGTTTTTCTAAAGCCATGCAACTTCTGATACTTCCTGAAATTTAGTGGAATTTGGAAGTCTTCAGTGCTTTTGAAAACCCATGCTGTTTGTTGTATTCAGAGGTTTTAAAACTATGGCTACAGGCTGTGGATTAGTTTGGGATAAACATGAAGATTTAGCAAAAATGACTCAGGTGTCTTTGATGTAACCTATACAGAGGGGCTTGCTCACATATTCATGTGAGCAAGCTCCTGTGCTTTCAGTTCCTTGTTTTTCAATTTCACTCTTCAGCTGCTGCTTTAACTAGTTATGCCTATTGCCCCTCTTTTCAGTATCTGTAAAGTTTCATAGCGTATCAGTTTGAGTAACACTGCTGCTTACTATCCATGACAAACTTGTTCCTCAAACCATCTGTTTGGAAAAAGATGGCACAACCTACTATAGTAAGAGCTTTGGAAGTCTGCAGCCTTTGAAGAGCAACCCTTTTCTTGCTCACCTCTCCTTACTGTTGGCATGTAAGGCCCAGCTAGCCTATGCTATTAACTCTAGTGTAATTATTCAGTTCTTAGAATTTCTAGCTGAACATTTGCCTCAGAAAATAAAACTATTCTGCTGTTTTACTAAAATATGAGCTTTTTGTTGCTGTTTTTATTTACAGTGTTATTTCCATTTAACAGAATGATAACTACTAGGAATAACTTTGATCGTTGTAGTAATCTGATTCCAAAATATACTAATGTTGTTCATTGTGTATTCATCACAGTCACAACAAAATTAGATATACAGCGATTCTACTTAGCAAGTAGAACCATAACCTAACTTTAAAGAACTGCTGCATATTGCATGTTGCTTTGCTTCATAAATAAATCCTTTTGCATTCATAATTGTAAGTGAAGACTTCTGAAATATATATTCAGATAATTAACAACTAAAGATTTCTCTTTTTTCTTTTCTTCTCATTAGCAACATTTAAAACAAGAAGCCCTTGGCAAAAAGAGATAAACATAGTGCTCTAATCCTGTAACAACTCACATGAACATTCAGTTTTATCCACTATTAAAATACCATGGTAAAATAAGGATTAAGTAAAAGACTTAAAGGAAATCCCTTTGAGGTACCCAGAAATGCCTTTACTGACAACGGTGGCTTTGAATCAAATCTGTAAAGGTCTGCATTTAGGTTTTAGGATTCATCCTATCAGCATGGTGTTTGGATATGTCCCAAATAAGATCTGCAATGACAGTGAAATGGTGGCTAGAATGAGGTGTGTTTTCAGACATCCATTTTTCTCAAGAAAGTTTTCCCAGCCTGTCACAAAGATAGACTTTGGATGCAGGCACACATTCTTACATTCTCGAATTGGCTCAAAGCACCTTTGTTTTGTAAACACCTTCTCATAGCTGCATATATTAGCTTTCTCTTGGGCTTTAGGATGACTATGGAGATCCATCTGCAATCACCTGATACTAGCATCCTTATTTTTCCTTTTCTCATTTCAGTTCTGTATTTCAGATTAGACCCAGAAATGAGAACGTAGTCCTCTTGTCATGTGAATGCTGTGCTGTGCTAGAATCTGTAGGAGTCCCTGCATCCCTGTCATGTGTCTCAGCTTTCTGAGTTTTATCAGCAGATCCTCAAGTGAGATAGGATGATCAACATGCATGCAACATACTTTTATTCTGTAGATAATTATATCTTTTATTAGATTACTATAGACTGTTCCAACATTTAATCTGTTGCTTTTGAGGAGCAGATGAAACACTGCCTCCCTTTATTTTCTATTTTCTTTGCTGAGTGGCTGGCCAACACACTCCTACTAAACTAATATTTTTTTTTACTAAGTTTTTCAGTGAAATTCATATGTAACAGAATTCTTCAAGTGATTAAGTAAACTGAATTTATGGTAGGAAAATGGAGGATAAATTTCAGATCTACATTCGTGGGGGATGTTTATAAACCTGTAAGTGTTTATTCAATTAAATATTTATGTCTTGGCTAATGTTATTGTTCGGAGGTTGAAGACTATGGTAGTGAACAAAGATCAGTCCATCAGTGACAATTCTTTTAAGCAAAGATAGGTCTTCTATGCTGGAGCATACCCAGTGCAATCATACCCACTCTTCACTATGGAAACAGGAGGATCTTCCTTCTGCCGTGCCTATACCTGTGAATTTTCTGATAACCCCTACTCAGATTTTCAAGATCATTTGTGCCTCTTTAGCAGCTATTCTGCTATGAAATGGGTAAAAAAATCCCTTTCTTAAATTCTAGAGGTAAAAGGGTGTATACAACTAATATCAGGGAAGTACCTTCAGACAAAGAAGTTTATTTGTTTAATTTGCATATATAGGGTATTGAGCCTATGATAACACTGACTAAGATATATGATAACCACAAACTAAGAAAACAAATATTGACACCATTGTCTTTGAGATTTTGAATTCACTCTTTAATCTCAGTCTGAACTGGTTAAAGCTGTTACCACATCAGTAGAACTTGTCTACCTGGCTCATGGGAAGCCTTTCTGCTATGAAAATTATATAGTGTTTCAGTAGTGTTTGGGTGATGGAGAGATTGAACTTGATTCCCCTCTTTTTTATAGTCAAATAGAACCTTTTAATTTTAGTTTATGATCTGGCAATAAACTCAATCAGAATTGTTGAGAATTTTACTTTACTGTGGTGTAAAAACTGAGAAGAGACTGAGAGCTTCCCAGTGAGCCATTTGGCTTCAATAAGTGATTGAATTCAGTTTTGTGATTCTGACTATTGCTGTTCTCATGGTCCTTAAACACTTCTTACACTTTGTATTCCAATGAGTGACACTTTTTACTGCCTGCACTCTGAGTTATTTACAATTAGTAAGACCTCCGTGGATGTCATCTGGCTGGTATACATCTGTCTGGAGAAAAGGTTGAAAGATTAATGGCCCGATTTATCATATCCTCCATGAAACTGTTTAAGGAAACTCAGCAGGAAGATTAGTTTAAATTCATGGAGATCCAGCAAGAAACACTGATTTTGAAAGTCTTATTAGTTAGCTAACAAAGTACTGCTGTGGACGTTGAAGACCTTCCACGCAATGTAGGTATTGCAAACATTGCCAGACCAGGTAAACTAGTCAGAGATCCACTCTGTTCATCATCAACCTCTTAGTGAAAGGCTTTTTTTCACTTCAGACCTACAGCTCCTGAATGTCAGTATTCATTATCAGCACTAGTCAGAATGGTGCAAATCCTGGCTATATGTGCTGGTATACTTTGCTGATAACAAAGACAGATCATGTGAGCTACCTTTTTTCATTATGTGTCCTCTTCATTGCCTTTTCATCACAGATGTGTTTTGCTTTTCTGATAATTAGGATGCTTGTTGGAAATCTACAAGTTGACTTCACTAAACTGAAGTACTAGCGCACTTCCTATAATATTAGTCATTATTTTGTCTCCTCCCTTTCTCTCTCTTCCTAATCATAGTCTTAGTGTATGGTGCTATTTGAGAGCATACTTTTAACGTCGATGAGCTTTGTGTATGAATTATTTAATAGGATTTAATTTACCATCATGATTTGTAATTATGCTTCCTTGCTTTTTCTATCTAAGAGTTGGTTTTGCTATGCTTTAGCTTAATCAATGCAAAGTTAGCAATAAAGGAAGAACGCCGTATGTAATTTCATATATTACATTATAATGAATATATGTTTACATTCCTTAAATCAAAGCATGCACATCTTCTAATTCTATTAAGGATAAATAAACTTGTTCTCTTGTTTTGTGTTAAGTAATCAGGTAGAAAAAAATTAGGCTTTTTTTTTTTTTTAAGAATATTATTTACAAAGTAGTATAAATAGTATAAGTATTACCTATGAAATTAGCTTTTCTTTATAAGAGAGATGTTTTGGAGTGAGATTGTCAATCTGAATTTTTAATCTGTCTGTATATATTCTTTAATCTTAGAAGCAGCAGGTAAGAATGTAGCACCACAGTGATTCTAGGACTAGAGGATTTCCTTTTTTTTCCCCCAGCAAATTTAAATCAAAATGGATTTTTTGTCATTGTTTCAATGTTACGCTCAGCTTGGTGTTTTTAGATTTATTTTTATTTTCCCGAATGTCAGTTCTTTTCATCAAAGCAAAGACAATTTTTTAAAAATAGGACAGCATCATAGTGAAATCAGAATAGTTGAAGAGGATATTTGAGCAAGGTGTAAAGGAGAACAAGATGTTTCAAAAAGATGAATGTGAAAGAAATAAGTAACATGAAAACACATGTTGACAATCAATTTCTGTTAAAGTCTGCTGTGAGTTATGGCATCAAAGAGAAATTGAATGACTTCCACATATTCTCTTCCTCCCAGTGCCAAAGTGAAATTACTTACAGACAAGCCTGCTGGGCCAGGGCTTATAACTTTACCATATATGAGGCTAAGGATAGCCTGTGTATTTTTCATTGGTGACTGTATGTATTTCAGGGACATGAAGATCATATTGGGATAGAATGTGTAACAGGTGGAACATAATGTTTTAATTCAGTGGAAATACTGTATCCCTGTGTCTCTGACTCAGCTTGTAATTATGTTGAATTTCACTGAGTCAGCATTTACATGGAGATAATTGCTTTTCATTATCTGCCTAGGCTTAAGAATTCCAATTTTAAAAGTCAAGAGTGTGAAACTCTGGGTATTGATGTTAAGAGAGTCAGTCTAATATCACTGGCATTTGATCTGGGCTCTCTATCCTAAATATGTCACTGCTATGCTTAATGCAGTATTAAATACCAAAAATTATGTGTAATTGCCACAGCGCAGCTCCATGGCTCCCACATTCATTTTCAGAAGAAAAAAATATCAAGGTATGAAAGTGAAAATGTATACAAATGGAAGAGGCAGATTGAAATATCAGTGAATTTGTTCATTTCACTTTTTTCCTTTCAGCATCTCCTTTATTTGATCACAAATTTGCTAGTAGATAAGTTCTGTATGAAACTATCATCTCTAAAATCATTAACGATGTGCTGTTATTTCATTTTCTCTTGCTGAGCAAGACAGGAAAAAAAAAGAGAAAGATTTCCTCATTAGCATGGAAGTTCATTCTGCCTGCCTGGGAATACTTGACAGCACATGTGTATGCACTATGAGACTTTATGGAATGCCTGCCTTGAACATAGAGGCTCTAGCTTATCAGAACACTTGAAATTATGCTTAACTGCACACAGACAAGCTCTTTGTTAAGCCTTGAATTTATGTCCTAAAATGTTCATATATAAGAGATTTAATCTCCATTTTATTACCCGCACATCTGAGGACAGTATTTGAACTGTAATGACAGTTATGGGTATCACAAATAAATCCTTGCCCTTACTGCATCTTGCTCAGTTACATACATGTATCTGTGTTGTTTCCAGGCAGTTGGAGCACAACTGGGAGGGAAGTTAAATTCCTAATCTGAGACTGTAATCCTGCTGTTGCACATTGGTTTCAAAGGCTTATTCAATTGCAATGTCTGTTTACATAGAATTTTCTGAGTTCCCTGTCCTGTGATAGACACCATCATTTCAAGTTTTCAGGTACCAGCAAGACATGCTTTGGAATCTTAGAATCATTCTATGATTGTTGTTCAGTGCCTAATTCTCCTATGTGACTTAAGTGATAAAAGGTGCATGAACAGGGTTTGAAAGACCATGAAAGTATGTGAATAAAATACTTCCGCTTAATTTGAAGGGGTCTTACTGTTGAGCATTAGCTGCTGGGGACTATTAAAGAGGTAAGGAAGGAAAACTACAAAGTTGACAATGTAAAGAATTCGTAATTAATATCTGAGAATTTGAGAGAACTTAAACTGGTGTTTCAAGGCTATTTTCCTTTTGGATTCTGTTTTTCATCCAGCTAAGGTGGTAAAGTACATGTCAGAGGTTTTGCAACTGTACTGTGACTGTAAATCCACTGGTTCAAGACTCAGCCTAGCTGTGAAGCTTGTGGGATTTCAGATGTCTCAACTGGTTAGCAAAGAAAAAGACAGATCTGAGAAAATAGCATGTACTTAATGAGATAAAGGCAAGTGCTATCCTGGGTTGCTTTCTGAGAAAGTATTGTGGTACTGATCTTACTCTCTGCCCCACTAAGCAAATTCTTAAGCAGCATTTTGCATCATAGTTCTTTAATTATTCGCTTAAAAGCAGATGAAATGGAAATGCTGAAATGCTGAAAGGAACTGATTGTGGCCAGATTTTTTTTTTTCCTGTCTGTTTCTAGACTGTATCTAATACCAGTATGTTATATCTTTCAAAATTAATGTATCCCTTGTTTTTATACTTGGTCAGCTACCAAGATTATTATGCTATAGCATATAATGGAGCTAGGAATTATTTGAATTTATCTCTGCATACAGAGAACAAATTTAAGACTGACATTTTACCAAGGCTAAAACCGCACCTAATAATGAAGTCCAACTAAATTTTGCATCAGCTTCTGACTGATTTACACCTGCAACTCAATGCTATTTAATTAGAAACATGAGTATCTGGAACTGCACCTCTGCCTGAATTAAAGTTGCAGAGACTCATTTGCCTGCAGAACATGAGACAAACTTGTGAAATGATGGCATTTTAGCTCTGAGGCGTATACGGTGATGATCACAGAATCACAGAATCATAGGGGTTGGAAGGGACCTCCAGAGATCATCGAGTCCAACCCCCCTGCTGAAGCAGGTTCCCTACACCAGGTTCCACAGGTGGGCGTCCAGGCGGGTCTTGAATACCTCCAGAGAAGGAGACTCCACAACCTCCCTGGGCAGCCTGTTCCAGTGCTCCGTCACCTCACCGTAAAGAAGTTCTTGCACACATTGGTGCGGAACTTCCTATGTTCCAGTTTCTGGCTGTTTCCCCTTGTCCTGTCTCCACACACTGCTGAAAAGAGTCTGGCCTCACCACTTTGCCCCCCACACCTTAGATATTTATAGACCTGGATCAGGTCCCCTCTCAGTCTTCTTTTCTCAAGGCTAAACAGACCCAGTTCACTTAGCCTTTCTTCACAGGGGAGATGCTCCAGGCCCTTCACCATCTTTGTGGCCCCCCGCTGGACTCTTTCCAAGAGATCCCTGTCTTTTTTGTACTGGGGAGCCCAGAACTGGACACAGTACTCCAGATGAGGCCTTACCAGGGCAGAGTAGAGGGGGAGGATCACCTCCCTCGACCTGCTGGCCATGCATCATAGAAGGCTACTAGGTTGGTCAAGCATGACCTCCCCCTGGTGAACCCATGCTGGCTACTCCTGATAACCTCCTTTTCTTCCAATTGTCTGGAGATGGCATCCAGCACAAACTGTTCCGTCACCTTTCCAGGGACAGAGGTGAGGCTGACTGGCCTGTAATTACCTGGATCTTCCTTCTTGCCCGTTTTGAAGACCGGAGTGACATTGGCTGTCCTCCAGTCTTCAGGCACCTCCCCCATTCTCCAAGACTTCTCAAAGATGATAGAGAGCGGTTCAGCAATCACCTCCGCCAGCTCCCTCAGCACCCATGGATGCACCCCATCGGGTCCCATGGATTTATGAACATTGGTGTTGACTAGGCGCTCTTGGACCACTTCTTCCCTGACTAAAGGGAAGTATTCCATTCCCCAGACCCTCTCACTAACCTCCAGGGTCTGGGATTCCTGAGGGAGAGCTTTTTCACTGAAGACAGAAGCAAAGAAGGCGTTTGGTATCTCTGCCTTCTCAGCATCCCCCATTACCAGAACATGCCCCTCACTTAGCAGGGGACCCACATTCTCCCTAGTCTTCCTTTTACTGTTAACATGCTTAAAAAAGCCTTTTTTATTATCCTTTATCTCCTTTGCCAGGTTCAATTCCAGGCGGGCTTTAGCCTTCCTCGTCGCATCCCTGCATGCCCTGACAACATTTCTATATTCTTCCCAAGTGGTCAGACCCTTTTTACACCTTTCATGGACCTCCTTCTTCCCTTTGAGTTTGCGCATGAGCTCCTTACTCATCCATACAGGTGTCCTGCCACCCTTTCCCGATTTCTTGCTCACAGGGAGCTTGGAAGAAGAAGCTTCCTGAGCTTGGAAGAAGAGCTGTTTAAATGCCAACCAGCTCTCACAGGTCCCCTTACCTTCTAACACCCTAGCCCACGGGATAGCTCCAAGTAGGTCCCGGAAGAGATCAAAGTTGGCTCTCCTGAAGTCCAGGGTAGCAATCCTACTTTTTGCTTTGCTTCTTCCACTCAAGATCTTGAACTCTACCATCTCGTGGTCACTACAACCCAAGCTGCCCCCGACCTTTACTTCCTTAACAAGCCCTTCCTTATTAGTGAGCATAAGGTCCAGTAACACCCCTCCCCTCGTTGGTTCCTCCACCATCTGCATCAGAAAGTTGTCTTCAACACATTGCAGGAACTGTCTGGACTGTGCATGCCTGGCCACGTTGTTTGTCCAGCAAATATCTGGATAATTGAAGTCCCCCACAAGCACCAGCGCCTGGGATCGTGACGCTACTTCCAGTTGCCTATGGAAGGCCTCATCAACCTCCTTCTTGTGATCAGGGGGCCTGTAGTACACACCCACAACAGTGTCACCCATACCAGCCTGCCCCTTGATTCTCACCCACAAGCTCTCCACCGCTACATCACTTTCCCCCAGGTGGAGTTCAATGCATTCTAGCTGCTCTCTCACATAAAGAGCAACTCCACCACCCCGCCTCGCCAGCCTATCTTTCCTAAAAAGCACATAGCCCTCCATGACAACATTCCAGTCATGCGAGCTGTCCCACCACGTCTCCGTGATCACGATGAGATCATGGCCTTGTGACCACAGGCAGATCTCCAACTCTTCCTGTTTATTTCCCATGCCGCGCGCATTAGTGTACAGACACTTTAGGGAAGCAGCATCCCCCCGCTCCTCTCCATCCCTTTGAACTCCACCCTCTTCACCCATCAAGCTCTGTTTTGAGCCTTGAACTACCCGCTCAACCTCAGTGGCCCTCATTTTGTCCTCCTCCCCCTTCATACCTAGTTTAAAGACCTTTCAATAAGTCCTGCCAGTTCCTGGGCTAGGATCTTCTTACCCCTTGGAGACAGGCTACTTCCATCTGCAGCCATCATACCAGGTGCCGAGTAAATTGCCCCATGGTCAAAGAAACCAAAATTCCTGTGTTTGCACCAACTTTTAAGCCATTTATTTATGAGGTGGGTTTTTTGGATCCTCACAGTATCCTTCCCCACCACTGAAGGTATAGAAGAAAAAACCATCTGCACACCTGCTCCTTCAGCTACCCACCCCAGTCCCCTGAAGTCTTTCTTGATAGTCCTCAAGCTTTTCTCAGCAACTTCGTCAGTGCCAGCCTGAACTATCAGTAAGGGGTAATAATCTGAAGGGCGAATCAGTTCAGGAAGTTTCCTAGAAATGTCCCTGACCCGTGCCCCAGGGAGGCAGCACACCTCCTTATGGGTAGGGTCAGGCCAACATATAGGGCCTTCCGTTCCTCTCAGCAGGGAGTTGCCTACAACAACCACCCTTCTGTCCTTCCGGGAGGAGGCAGTCTTGAGGCGTGGGGTCGACCGCTTCACCTGAGGCGACCTCACGGGTGGACCTCCCTCCACACCCTCACTCGCCTCTCCCTCGAGTTCCAGGGCCTCAAACCTATTTCGCAGAGGCACCTGGGGAGCCGAGGATAGTCGGGATGGGGGATGCCCACTTCGCCGAGCCGGTATCTGTTTTCGCTCCTCCTCTCTCAAATTGCCTTGCTTCTCTCACCCCACCTCCCCCGGTTCTTCACTAGAACTGCTAGGGGTAGGAGAGGACAGGCGGCTCACTGCAGCAGGAACACAGTCTGCCTGCCGGTTCCCCTCTACCACCTGTTTGCAAGGCAGCAGGGGGTGACATGCTCCATGTGGAGCCTCAGCTATGATATCTGAGGGATGTTCGAGATGTTTCTTTAGTTCTCAAAGCAAAATAATTTATGTCGTGACCTTTGTGCAATGCAAGCTGGATTAAGGTCCTAAATAGCTACTTGGCTGTCGAGAAAATTGAACAATATTTTCAATTACTGTAGACAGCAAGGTACATGAAAGTGCTTTGTCTCCAGCTGGTAGTATATGCCGTGTGTATTCCTTTGCATATATTCTGCTTACATGAAGAGAGAATCAATGTGATTTGCAGATCAGATCAGACTAACAGTGCTCCTATCTGGCCTTACATGCCAAAATCCAACAAGGAATTAGTTTCTTGAATCTGTCTTTTAGCTATTTCACCAGTGTTTTACCATTTACCAAATCTTGAGAAATCATTATCAACTTGCATTATAAGCAGATTCTTCTCAAATTGTACTCTAGTTATGAAATGTGAAACTGTTCTTCCATAGAAATTAGAATGAAGATGCATGGCTTTGACAATCACAAAGTTAAACATTGATGCAATTATAAATTTTTTGAAATTAAAGTTTTGCTCAATTTAGCTATGATCGCAAAAGCCAACCTAATAAGTATAGCTCATCTGCAAATAAAAATTCAGAGTATACTAAGTCTTGAATTTTTTTTTTAATTGCGGCGATAAGACCCAATTTACCAATCCACTGATCCTTGAGATTCCTTTCTAATTATCTGGGATCACTGACCATCTCTGCCTATTTCTAACACAGAAACTTTAAACTGCAGTTTACCAGTCTGTTTTTAATGATTATGGTGTTTCATTATTTTAGAATTCTATAGGTGGTTTTCAGAGCCACTTTAGATTCTGATTATTGCAAGTTTGGAAAGCGTGGGGTGGTGGAAAATCTGCAGTATGCTCCTTTTGAGCTGGTTTGAAAAACAAATGACAAATGCACAAATACTGTGCAATTTAAAATGTATAGCTACAGAGGCTTTTTTCTGTTGACTTTTGAGTCAGTGGCTCTCAGTAAGGGGTAACATGGCAAACGTTGATTCCAGGGCACTGTCTATTCACTTCTCGGTGCAGCAGGAATTTTTCATTTCATGCATCATTTATAATTTGCTGCAGTGGCTATGAGAAGTCTTTCCCTTTCTCTACGTATTTATGTATGTATAAGCTTTTATACATATATATTTTAAGATGAAAGGAATGTGCCTTGTCAGCCTTCCCTATGCAGTGAGTTTTCCGTGTGTAAAATTTGGTTGGATAAATAGTATCAATGCAAGTTTCTCCATGCACTTACCTCTGGAGGAGATGGGAAAGAGCACTAAAATAGTAGATGCAGTATAGGCATTTAATTATGAGATATGTTGGAGCATTTTGATAACACCCCAGCTGCTGCTCAACTGCATGCAGGATGAATTCAGACCTGAAAATGGAAAAACTTTGAGAAAATGGAGACACTGAGAACTTATTTTCATGAAATACAGGTATTTTTTCATATTGGCAAATGCAAGTAAAACTAACTAACCAAGAAAGTATATTGACATGACAGGAATGGTAGCTTAAATGTCCAGTTTAAACAAGACACAGTTATGTTTGTCTGACGTCATGTGGTACTTAAGGTTTGTTAAGACACTCTTGGGAACCATAAGGGGAGAACGGGGCCAAATTAGACCACATTCTTGGTCTCATGAGTGCTAAAATTGTTTAACTGCTTGCTTACAAATAAAATCTTTTTTTCTTTTTAAGGAGAAAACTCTCAGTGTAGTGATTATTTCATCCATTTAATGGCAAATATACTATGAATTGTCTTCCCAGGGCTACCTGTGGCCAGCTGCTTCATCCTCTGGTCCTGTACCCTTCCTCTTTGAGAAGCTTTTCANTTCCTGTTTTGTCCAATTGGTTTGAGATGCCCAGTGTTTGTGGCTGCCTGGATTTGATTGATCTCTGGGTCTACAGCTTTCTGAACAAGTTTGATAAAATTTACAACATGAACTATTCTTTTATGCTCAACATTTTTTCTTATCTGGCTGATATATTTGACGGCACATCAGTAAAACTGGGTAGAAGCTGACCTGGGCAGAAGTGATAGACCTATGAGGTGAAGGTGCACAAAAGTCTTAAAGATGTCATGTTCTTGCCTGATCTGCTTTAGGTCAATCTCTCTGACACTGGGTGATTTGAAATATATCTCCTCTTGAGATCCCAAAAGGGGCACTCTGAGAGCTACAGATCACCAACAAATAGCAGCATTTTTTTTTCTTTTTTTTTTTCCCTTCTTTTATTGTACTGTTCTAAGGTAGTGAAGCCAAGACAGCAGCTCTTATATACGCTGCCTGCATTTGGCTAACCCCCCTTGTATTTTTCTCTCCTTCCTTCACACAAAGAAAAAGCAAAAAGAAACATTATTAGAAATTCCAGTGAGGAAAGGTCTAAAAGCTCTCCTGCAATCTACATGGAGGAATAAACTATTAACTATATGCCAACAAAGGCTTTGATCAGAAAAAATGAAAAAAAAAATCCTCAGGTTTCTAGTAAGCCCACCTTGAGAAACAACTCCACGGAAACCAGCGCTCACAGAATTCCTTTCTCTTAATCAAACCTGTCTTAAGCAGTCAAAATATTAAGGCAGGTCATAGCTAAACCACAGCTACTCTGTGGGTACATAGGCCTCCTTTTGGCAGTGGAAATATTAATAACCCTTTGCATACTCATCCCCAAATTTTGTTTTATTTCTGTTTTGATAGGGCAGCCAAAATGTATAGACAGCACATTGTGGTAACCCATGTTCATTATGGCTTTTGTGGAATGAGAAAAATAACCTATTTGATCCCTAATAATCTTGGTGGCCCTCCACTGGACTTTCTCTAGAAGTTCTTTGTCTTTCTTGAACTGACGGGCCCAGAACTGAACACAGTGCTCCAGATGTGGCCTCACTAGGCAGAGCAGAAGGGGGAGCATCACCACCCTTGCTCTGCTGGCCACACTCTTTTTAATGCACTGCAGGATATCATTGACCTTCTTGGCCACAAGAGCACACTGCTGGCTCATGGTCACCCTGTTGTCCACCAGGACACCCAGGTCCTTCTCTGCAGAGCTCCTTTGCAGCAGATCAGCCCATAACTGGTACTGATCCATGTGGCTATTCCTCCCCAGGTGTAGGAATCAGGTGTAGGACTCTGCACTTGTTACTCTTTCTCAAAAGTGAAACTTACTGAATGGTGGTCACATCAATGCTAGAGGAATATAGCTTTGGAACTGTCAGAGTAACTTAATGGGTACTCATTTCTCTGTAGTTAATTGAAATTTCCCTAGACTAGGTGAATTTCCAAGTATTATTCGTCCTCTGTTGTCTTACAAATAAAAAGAAAATAAAATGGATCAAAATAATCTGTTTCATAATATTGCCTAAATGGAAAGGATGATATAGGTGTCTCTGATTTATTTGAAGCTTGCATAGGTTTAGATTCACTCCACGAGACTCTAAAATATTCTCAAAGTTGAGTTTTCTGGTCTTCTGAATAAAGACAACCTGCACAAAGCAGGAAAAAGGCTGCATGCATGAAGGTATACATACATACCTGTGTTTCCTGCCAGTTTTCATTTGCCACTGTATTTGTTTGAAATAAAAATACTTCTGCTAGTTTATTCTAGCTGTATGCCTTTTAAACCTTTTGGCTCCAGCTTCTGATGAGTCCTCAAGAGCATATAAACTGACATCTGTGATATTTGGCTCATCTTGGAAGTTCTTCATTTCCCCAGGTGATTTTCGGCTTGTTTTGAGTTAACTTCTGTTATCCACATATTCATGGCCAGGGTTACCCCTGAGGAAGGGAAAAAACATTTTCTCCCTTGATAAAATAAAGTATCTTTTTCCTCTCCTCTTCATTTTGTACCACTATAATAATGGATTTGTATGAGGTTTCAGATTTAGTTCCATAGAAAGAGGTATTTATGTTAGCTTGTTTGTAGTGCCAGTGTAAGGCTCTGGAGAGGAATGTAAATCAAACATGTATAAACATACAGTATTTCAGCTTTTATAAATTATTCTATTCCACCATCCTTAGCTTTGTTATGACTATTATGGATCAGAGAATCATAGAACTGCGTGACTAAAAGAATCTAAAAAGTTATGTATCCCCATGTACTGTATGTCTACACCTCACTGGCATTTATTTAGCAAACATTAGATACTGCTGGCTGTATTACTAGTTGTATTCACCATTATCTCTCTCACAAGACAAGTCTGAAGTGAGTATGTAAATATATGTATTGATTGTCATATTCCACAATAAAACTTCCGAGAACATAAAGAGCTATAGAGTGCATGATGCTATTCAATATCTAGTGTCTGTGCTAGTGCTGTGCTTTAGTAATGGGGCTGTTTTGCTTTATATGATTTGAGGGTGCTCTTTTAAGTTGATAAAATAATAAATCAAGTTATGTGCATATTAGGCAACTTTTAATATAATTAATGTCAGTGCAATTCATCATCTCTGAGTTCCATATGTGCCAATTCATCAAAACAACAATCTTGTATGGGACTGTCTCAATAAATAATTATTTCTTTGTCCAATCCTTCTAAAGGGCGTGTGAGAGTACTTGCTGATTCATCAGTGCTAATGTTGAAGTAAAACTTTTCTGATCTTCAACAGAATTGTAGTTCATCTTGGTGATTTTTTCCCCTCTTTATTTCATTTATCATGTTTTCTTTCATTTACCATTGACACTAAGGAATGAAAATACTTGTATGAACATCTTGAGAACAACCTGCACGCATAATTGCCATGGTATTCATCTGCAAACTCCTTTGTTTATAGCGGATCTCTGATTATAATTTTAGGAAGCATATTGAGTTCAAGATTTTACTTCTGTTGCTATGTGAGCAGCGTAGGGATTAGCAGTTGGAGTTTCCAGTCTTGCTCTCTCTTGAGTCAGAGATGTAACAAAGGTTTTTCTCAGCATTTTATGTTAACATGCTTTTTTTCTTAAAATATCATTTATTAAATGAAAAAAATGACTAAAATACCCTGATCATCTCTGCATTTAAACTTTACAATCGTGGTTTGTGAAAAAAACAAAACAAAACAAACAAAAAAAAAACCCAACACAAAACATACTGTAGAATTAGAAGCTCAGCTCCCATTGAGTTGAAATTATATAGGTCACTCCAATAGTAATGCCTTTTATTTGTTTCCATTTGTTTCCACTACAACAGATAGAAAACAGTAACACTGTTTGATACAGCAAATTTTCAGCTAGAAAAACACTATTTTTCAACATAGTCACCACCATTAGCTGTGCATTTTCACCAGTTAGGAGCAAGAGCCTGCATCCCATGCTTGTCGAAACCTGCACCAGTGGAGGTGATCCACAGTCGCTGTCACCACTGCTGAAATGCACCACCCATCACCTCACTGTGCTACATTCACTGTTTGTTCTCCAGAAGTGTTCAGCAAGCATCAATGAATATTGATGGGTGCCATTTTTTCTGCATGGGGGAATTAAATTCCACCCCTTTGCATTATATGCACTTCCATGTCAGATGCCGTTCTGTCAGACTGCCCCTCTTCTGCTATCTGTCACACAGTAACAAAATGTAATGGAATGCTGATGGGAAATTTCAGTGTCTACTGCCATATCACCAACATCAACCTCTGATGTTGAAGGCCAACATAATAAAATAGGAGGTATTACTTTCGGAGCAGCCCTGTGAATGAGCCAGCTAAGTATAACTGCTTCTAGTTCATGCATGAATACACTGAAGCATAATGAGGTTATGAAATGTACTTGAGATTACTCATGAAACTGCAAGTGGTACCTTCAAATAGTGAAAAGTTCTGTGAGTAAACCATGTCCATGTAATGTATAGACTTTACAGCCTATAGAAAAGGAAGTATATGTTAACTGATATTAAAAAAATATTTTAAATAATCTGAGCAGTTGAAACAAACTGAAGAAAAGACTTACTGTTTTAAATTCAATAAAAATAACTCATTTCTATTCACAATGTCTTAAAACTTATTCTACAAGGGCTTTAAAAAGAAAATTGAAGGAGAAAACTCACACCACATTTCTTAAAACAAATAGTTTATTTCTGGAAAAATGTTGTTGTCATTCCTTTTGTTTTTAACCTTACAGATTAGGGAATATGAACGGAATAAGTGGGAGATTTGTTATCAAAAATATATTTCTCTAAGTCAAAAACTAAACAAACTACTTTCAACCCTCGTGTACAATTGGTACGGATTGGACTGTGTCCTAGTTTGGGTCTAGTGAAAAGCAATAGTGCACAGTTCCTCAAATTCACTGTGTGCACCAAGCCTATTGCCAGTGGTTTTAAACCTGTAGGTATACAATTAGCAATTAACTCATTTGGCACTGAATAGCCATTAACCAGCTTTTAGTTTTTTGATAGATATCATTACTTAGGGACTGGTGCAGCATGTGGGGCTGTTAACTACGAGCCACACAGCTCACGCTTCTCCGCATCGTTCCTGCAGTTATCGATGACCTTGTACTCAGGGGAGGAAAATGAGATATTCTGCAGTCATTAAGAATACACTGCAGTATGTGTGATGACACCGAGGCAATCAAAACTATCTCCATCAAATCACAGGTGACATTTTCATTAGCTCAACAGTTTCTGGGCTTTGATTAGGAAATGACTCCTGGAGAAAAGAAGTCATGTCATTTCATACTTCTGTCATAGATGTTGCACTTTCAACTGCTTTTTTTTTTTTTTTCAGTCCTCTTTGGCACTTACGTGCAGCTCACAAAGTTTTATAATGTGGAACATTATTAGGGTAAGTGGTGAATACTTCTACTAGCAGATGGAGGAGTTCTTACTGTGGGGATGTGTGCATACAAAAAGTTCATGAATATTATGGGGTGTTATATACAGTATTTCTAGGAAAAAAAAGAGCAGAACTAAAATTGTATGATTCCTGCATGCGAGATGGTTTCACTGAACTTGTTACATGAGGTACAGGAAGTCCTGAATATGAAAACAACATAGGTAAGTCTAGACAGGTACAAATGGGTTATTTCTGTTTAGCTTTGTGACTTAGACTTGGTATTCGCATATGGCATTGACCCCTGTGAAACTGAGATTGGTAGTCATGTTTGGCATTGACCAATGTGAAACACATGAACAGTTTTTATGAACTCCTACTCATAACAATATCCATTCATTATATTCTCCATTTAAGAAACACACAGTCTCAAAACACTGCAACTGCCAATTATTCAGCACGTCTGTTAAGTAATTTAGTATCATCCCCACTTTACATATGTGGCAAATGATTCAACTTTGACCTTGACATTGAGGTGCTCAGAAGCAATTCAAATCAGAACGTCTCTGATTCTTCTCATCGCAGGGGAGACAGTCACTGCCTTGCCTCTCAAACCTCAAAATTAAATCACGATAGGGATTTGAACTCTGGGCCCCTACAAACCACTGTTCAGTCTCCCAGCTTATTGACTATTCTGGGCTGCTATTCTCTCATGGAAGCTGCTCTAATTTGAATAAATATTTAAATATTAATTGGAGCAGAGACAGGCAGTCACAGCAAAGTGAAGCAGTTTGGTTAGAATAAATCAGCATTTTCTTGTTAAACAAGTGCATTTCAAGCAGGAAGTTTTCTGTTGCATTAAAAAGCAGTTTGATTATATAAATGAAAGGCAAAACCTATATGAAGTCTCCAAAAAAGACCACAGACAAATGAAAGATGAGGAAAATAATATTTAAGGTTCATTTTTGACTAGCTGTAAAGCATCTGTAACTTTGGTTTCATGATTCTGCATTCCTTATGTAAATTTACAAAATTAAACACAAGACACTTTGACAAGACAACGGAATATATGGCAATCTATTAAAAACTGAAACAGCTGAGGAACAATGTCCCAGAAAGGACTTTGTAGGAATTCTATATGATGTTTTGTAGTTCTCAAATGATCTTTAAGCAAATTATACTCTTTACTTCTTTCTGGTAATGAACAGCTTGAAGAAAGAGTAAGTGACAAAGCAGCCTTTTAGGGGGAAAAAAAAAAAAAGACAGTAGAAAGCATTTCTTTAGTAGAAATGCTTATTTCTTTGGTAAGAATAATCTGTCTGCTGCTTCAGTTTTTGGTTTATTATTTTCTAACCGTATCCTGGAAAAATGTGAACTGTTATACAGAATTGGATGTCAAAGGGACCTGGAAGACTGACTTCAGATTTGCCCCGGGAGGGCAATCCAGAGGGCAGTCCAGTCTGTGCTCTACTTCTGGCAGCTTGCTTCTCCAAGCAGGAGGCTGGGGAGTGCCTCAGCCCACACAGCCTCATGGCTGAGCTGTAACGGGTGTCACTGGTGGTATTCTCTTATCTGCTTCTCTTGAAATGCCAATTTGTCATTTTCACAGGGAAGAAGTCATTCTGATTCATTTTCCATTTTGCAAGATGTTATTCTTTTCTGCTGTTCTTTCAGGGTTCATCTCCTATAACATTAAACTGAATTGTCTATCTGAGGTACTTACAGACAGTGTTTTTGTATACCAGGCTTCAACACGCAAAGTGTCTGAGGTTAGATGGGACCGGCCTAGGCTGCTCATCCTCTTCCCTGGCCAGATATATAAGTAGGAATTGAGTCAGCACTTTGTAGAGAAATCAAGTTTGTGTGGTCCAAAACAGCTGGGGATGATACAGTGAGGCCAGAGTTAGACACACGTTGGGAGTGAAGAGTCTGGGCCACGTAGCTGTCGTTAGATTTCTCAGCTGCAGCAGAAATTAAAGACTACAGCTATTTTTCTGCTTATTAATCCTGCTTGCTTATAGGCCTTTTATGCATATTATGAAGTGTTTCTCCAAAATACTGCATGTGCTTAAAGCAGATGAGTTCCTCAGACCTATAACAAGATGCGGCGTGATTAGATGCTGAGCGATGCTTCATTTGCATGCTAACTATAACTGGAAATAATTCTCCATGTGGCTGGCGCAATATTTCCAAGTTATTTTACAGTCTGTTTAAAAAGAAAAAGGGGATTATACACTACTGAGGTTGCAGAAATCTCAGAAAAGATGTCTGTATAAAAAAGAGTGAAACTTATCACAAAGGCTGCATATTTCTCCTCCGTGAATGCAAGCACATATTCTCATTCTTCTGTGTATCATTGCTGTATGTCTTTCAAAATGTGCTGCTTATTTTCCTACACAACATTAAGCAAGAAAAAATGTTGTACTTTATACATTAAATTAATACTAAAGTCCTCCATATTTACCTGGCTAACGCTGAGAAAAAGCAAAATGGGAATGGTTTATGAAAACAAATAGAGTCAGTGTTTGAAAAGTTCTTCCTGAAGATTGTGAAATTTCATGGCAGAATATTGGCTACTGTTGCTTCAGTGATGAGGCTTGTTTTGCAGCCCCTCTTTTCGTTTTTCTCACACCTGCTGTCTCTTACCTGGTCAGTGGTTGTTTTCACCCTGCAAATCTCATTGATAACACTTTGTAGTTGTTGTTTGTGGCCAAATCCATATTTTTTTTCCAGGGTCTGGTAAAGCTTATTCTGTCTCATGGTGAAGCTTCTGTCGTGTTCTCAGCTTCTTTAAATCTGATTCAACTTATAGTACTGTCTGAATAGTTTTGATAAATGAATCCATCTCAGCTTAAAGTACAGCAGGTTTGGGTCTGGATCTCTGGGTGAACTATTTTTTCCTGGAGCAAACATACCTGATCTGGACAGTAGCCTGGAGCTGGTGCAGAGGTGAATGATGAAATTTAGGCTTGCTCTTTCAGAGGGCTAGTTTATTTCTAAGTAGTTTGCTCCAGTTTTCATTGTCCATGGATATAATAATGGTTTATTTGTGGGGCTTATCCCAAAAAATGTTCTTTTTGTTTTGTTTTGTTTTTGTCTTTTCCTGTTTGTATATCTCTTTTGTAAGAGAATATCATAATTGGGTTAGTTTACTACACCAAGTGCTCAGCTCTCTCTTGTGAGTGCAATATAATTATCTGCCAAGACAAATGAGAATACTGACCTCTGGGCAACTACTCCATTATTTATCCTATGGTGCCAGTTTCTCTGCAACAATATAATTATTTAATATCTCATATTTTCAACCAGGTAAGCTTTAACAGTTGCCGGCATGAATTTGGCATTTTTCTCTCCTTACTTATAATTTCATCCTTCGTGATGGGTCTTATCAACCCCTTGTCCTGTGGAGAGGATAGAAAGCTCTTCAGCTGAAGCTTTGATGGTCTTATTTGTCCAAATTTGCACTTCTGTCAAATCCTTGGCTGCAGCTCCACATTTCATATGTGAGGCTGTTATGATCCATTTAAATGCCTATGGGGATCTCAACAAGCTTTTTGGAAAGATTAATGACTTAGCTGTGGGTTTTATGATAGTGTTTCCAAAGAAAAGCCTGCATACCTAATAAGTTTATTTCTACAAGCCAAAATTTGCATTGCTTACCATAAAAGACAAATAGACTTTAACTACAGAACATCTAAAGGTTTGTTGCCCATTTTTGTCTTTTGCATATTGGTTTTGTACAAGAAACCAAGAAGGGAAGAAGGAAATAAGCTTTAAAATGACAGGAAAAAGGGGAATAAAAATGTGAAGAATTCTTTGCTTTAGATTCATACCATATAGACATAAACCTTTGTTAGAATTTTACTATATAGTCTTAAATTTTTGTTTGGATGTGACTATAAATAGGAGTAATTTAGAATAATCCTTGAACTTTCATAAGGTTTATTAAAGATTTATGAGGGTGGTTAGAAAAAGATTAACTGAATCATTAGCTAAATTGTCTTTCATAAAACAACCACCAAACAGCAGACTGGAAGGAGAGAGGTCACATATGTCCTTTTGTTAAATTGTTAACTTGGAAGAGTGTGATTTTTTTTTTTTTTAAGTGCAGTTGAATCTTACCTGCTATAATCTTTAGTCTGTGTTAGCTAAACATCTATCAAATATCAGAGAACATCTCATACACAACAACTGTTGTTGGCTAAAATCTGATGGGGAATGGTTGAGATTTTCAAAACGTGATGTGTTTGCCTAGCTTAAATCTTCTTCCTCTATGAAGTTGAGTGACTGAATGTGGCTACAGTTTCAGTTACAAGTGGTACCGCGGTAATAAGGGCAGACTTCTGGCCCTTCTTCAGTTTTCTGTCTCTTCTGTGTTACATATTACTAAAATAGTTTAAATGAATTTCTCCATTTTCGATCTGTAGAAAATCTAAGTTTAATTGATAATTTTATATAAAATAACTAGAATTTCTTTTAAGCACATTCTACCAGTGTCTTCCTCTAGGACTAGCAGACAAATTTGGAATTAGAAAATTGAATATTTAACTTAAAAGGAAACTTACAAGGGAAAATAATAATTTTAGTCTGTCATCATGTATTGCACTCACCTTAAGTATCTGAAAATGCTAATTAAATCTCTCTTCTACCAAATGAATATGTGCTATAAATAGAAAGATTGCCTGCATTTGAGAGTTGTACTTATTATTTTTAAAGATTCTGATTATTGAAGAATAAAACAGAGCAAAACAGGTACACAGTTCAGTGACATTTATTGCTTTTTTTTTTTTCTGAAGTAATGTTTCTTTTCTTCCAAGAAAAAACATATGTATTCTTAAAATTTAATGTACATAGTCACTTTTATTATTCTTTGGTGGCTTCATTTAAAAAGCAGAGAAATTATAATATCAGCTATTGAAAATATCTTCCAATATTTGCAGAGTAAAACTATTTGGAACATAACACATTTTCTGACTCTAGACACTATACATCTGTTGTTTGGTTTGCTGCAACAAACACTAGAAGTAACAGAGAAATATGGATGTACTGCATGCTGCCTTTCACAACACTGACTGTGCCTGGGTTAAAACCACAAGGTGATGAGCAGACTAACAGGACACAGATAACTGCTGGGAGCAAGTGCTGAGGAGCTGTGGACTCCTCTTGACTCCTCAGTCTGCTCCATTCAAAGGATAGAAAACCTCTGAGAGCTGTGCTGTTTGCCCAGAGAATTCCTCTGCAGAGAGGCGCTGGATGTGGGAAGCATAACAGAGCCCCCTCGCAGCCCTTATTGAGTCATACACTTAGTCACAATTGTGTTGCACTGGGATACCACCATCAGACCTAGAAAGGGGCTTTAATCCTGCTAGCCATTCTCCAGCCTCTTTCCCACTGTGATATGTCAACTGGGGCCGCATGCTGAGTGTTTGCTGGCTGGTGGCCCGATGCAAATGCATGATTCTGACAAGTTTTGTGGAAAACAGGGCCATGTCACTATGACTTCTTCTCTTGACACCTGTAAAGAGGAAAAGACTTTTTTTGTAGGCCCATGTGAGTTTTCATATAAACTGTCTGCATGCCAAAGCAATTGATGCTTGCATGTGGCAAGTTTTAAAGGCAGATGTCTTCTTATTTTAGTCTTGCAGGACTCATTTTGTAATGCCTAGGATGCTGTTAGTTTTCATATATGGTTGTATGTACATAATTTTCTGCTGGAGCTTCTCAACATTGTTTTTAATCTGAGTACAAAATGGAGTGAAGGCGAGAAAGTGTGTATTATTCATAGAGATGACGCCAAGGTCACAGAAGCTCTATGTGAGCTTTACGTCTGTCAAAGTCTTCAATTATTCCTGATTTGCAAGTCTGTCAAGAATATTTCTTCCCTGAAGTACAGTGTGAAATCACAAAAGCAAAAGGAGGAGCACTCCGAATAACCTCTCAAAACCTGGGGAGTCAATTAAGAGTCGTTGGTGTTGAATCTTTTGCATTACATACTTCTTTGAAAAAAAAATCCCAAAGAAAAGAATAAATGTTTTTCTTACTGCTAACACTTAAAGGTTAGTTGTGTGTTTCTCCTTCAAGGTTACCATGGTGATGAGAGGACTGTTAAGGCAGGTACTAGATTAGGCTAAAATCATTTATCCTTCTTTTCACCTGCAAAATACATCACCACAAGATGAATAGCATCATTTGAAGCACTCATTCTTCTGACAGGCTGCTGTAAGCTCAACCCCAAGAGTACACATTAAAACACGGATAGAAGCTTTTCAGGCCTAAATTCCACTGCAAAAGGAGTCTGGGTTTCAAAATATATCTAAAAATACAAATATGTCTCTGCAATCAGTAATAAAACCCAGCCACAATAAAGCCCCCAGCTCTGCCTTATCACCGCAAGAAGAAAATGAAGAGGGGAAAATATGAAGGCAGAGGAAGCCAAGTGATTTCTTCTTTAGTGATGATGAAGCTGTTGCTTACCGCAATGCTTCATTAGCTCTATGAGGCAGGGCTCTCCCAGCTGTATAGGCTGCTGCACACTCTTAATGCTAACTCTGATGCTGATAAAGTTGCTAGATTGTGTTGTTAGGTTCAGGAGTCTCCCCCCACCTTTCTCTGATATATTCACTATTCAGAGTAATGCTGCTGATCTGTCAGAGAGGAACCACAGCCGCACAGTCTTATGACATTTAGCCTCAAAAAGTCTTCAAAATGCTGTTGTATTTCTTTGTTTGTTTGTTTGCTGTGTTTGAGGGCAGTCATTTATCTCTGCATCGAGCTCTCGAAGACTTTCAGAAGATAGTTACAGCTGCCTTACAGCTCCTTGCTGTTTTGGCTTTGGCTTTGATTACAATTTTTAATTTAATTTTGCATACAGTATTCACCCAAGACATTAATCTCAGTCTTCATTTAATATCAAGTAAGTGTGTTCGGACTGTTTTCTTCCATCACAACTCCCTCCCCCAAAATTGTTGTAGCACTTCATTTCTTAATTTCACTCTCATATAAGCTATGAGGTTTTTACTTGTACTTTAAAAATGTATTTAGATGCATATGGACTGGGTTTCTTTATCCACCTTTTGAAAAAGTAACTGCTGTGTGACACGTTCCTCTTAAGCAGGACTGGAAAAATGTTACTGTCTCCTTCATAGATTTGCTTATTTATGGCAAATGCAATTAATGGGTATTTCTAATGCCTTTTATGCAGGAAGTAGATTGCCTGATTCCAGCTATTTCGTTTCAAATATCTCACATTTTCTTATTTAGGATCATCAACATATTTTTACATTAATTATTTAACTGCCATTTCCAATCTTTTTAGTCAGGCATGCTTCTGCCTACTCAGGGCACAATTAGTCACTGCATTATTATAGATTTATACCAGTGTAAGTGAATAAAAAGCAATCTGCACATTTTGAACACAGTTACATTTTGTTCTGAATTCTTTACCCTGAAAATTGACTTTCAATTTCACATTAAGACAATTTTGTTTCTTAAAATAGGATAGCTAAGGCTTATGCAGTTGTTTTCTTATTTTAGATCCTGAATTACTTTAGAGAAGTACATCTCCAGCTGACTAGTGACCCCTTCTCACCTACCAGGCAGCAAAAAGACTATGCAGCAAGCAAAATAATTTAGAATTAATATAAAGCAATGTAATAAGTTGGTTAATGCACACAGAATATCTACTGTATTTGTTCCCACTGGAAGCACCAAATGTATAGCTAACCTTCTTTTCTATAAACATAAATTAATAACTACTATGTTCCACAATGTCTGATATGCTGCAGCCACCACTTCCAACTTCAGCCAAATTATCTTTGCTCAAAATGTATTCATGGAAATTTAATTCAATAGTTGGCTGCAATGAAGTCGCAGAAGTTGGGAGGATGGAACGCCCTCTGTTTGAAACAGAGTGAAGGTTTTGTTCTATGTTCTTGTGTCATAAGTAGACTATAATACTAATCATAAGATTAGAAACATATGCTAACTTTGTAGAATACCTGCCCTGATGCAATGTAAGATAGAATATGGACATGCTATTTCCTAAGCATTTGATATCAGGAGACAGTAAAAGCACACTAAGAAAATCAACAACTAAGAAAAACTTCATAAGCTCAGAGAAGAGTGCTTTCATCACGAAACAGGTCAACTCTATTTTTCCACTCTTAATGGGATTATAAAATGAAATGGGATTTATTTCATGACCTCTATTCATCTTTCTTATCTGCATTTCTTTTTGCTGTCTTGCAAAGCAAGTTTTGACTCTTGACATATTAAACCTTGATTGTGCAGCAAGAGATATGTTTTTCCTTCAATTAATAATGCTGCAATTGTTCCTTAAAATTAACAAGAAACTGTGCAATCAGAGATAGGAAACAAAGGATTTCATCCCCTAAAACAGAAAACAGCTCTGTTGTACTGTAAATGATGTAAAATGCCCTGGCTCACCTCACAAAAATGTCAGTTCTGGCTGCTACTGGAATGTATTTCGGTTGTTTTAAAATCAGAATTGCCGTAGCTCTTGAATGATCCTTGTTAGTTAATACTTAAAGCAGAGAAGAAGGGCAAAAGCATCTGGTTTGGGCTTGGATATGTTAGGCAATGCATTTTAGTGTCCTACAGGGACTACCTAGTTTGCAGAAGCTTCTGTGGACA
The DNA here is from genome assembly GCA_016647715.1 of Pavo muticus. Taxonomy (NCBI): domain Eukaryota; kingdom Metazoa; phylum Chordata; class Aves; order Galliformes; family Phasianidae; genus Pavo; species Pavo muticus. The sequence goes on along the minus strand of JACDJE010000090.1, from coordinate 2,294,824 downwards.
CCAGCCAGGGAATCTTTATGTGAGACAGCTTCAGCAATGATGCCTCTTGTGCCAGTGTCAGTGAAGTCCAGAAAAGTCAAGATTCTCTGTAGCTTTAGTGCTCTCCAGCTCTCCAAAATCTTGAGACTGTTTTGCAGTCTGGAAAACCATGTTGTTGTCTGGAGTTAATTAGCCAATAAATGTATATTTAGACTGAAAATATTTGCAAGCAAAAGTTATAAGTATTGTAGCATCTCTAATGCACTTATTAGAAATGTTTATTTTATTATAATGCTTCCAAATATAGGGATGAAAGAAGGATGTATAACGGAAAAAAAGAATGTTGCTCTAAGTCATGAGGATTTTGCACATTATTCCTGGATGATTACATTTTTGATTAACGCTGTAGAGAAATAATTCTGCCAGTGGGCAAAGGTTAAATATTTCCCTAGCAGATTATGCTTAAAATATAAATAACCGAATCACACTTTCACAGGTACATACAATTTTCTCTAATTTGTTCCTTTGTCCTCATGCAAATTATGAGCCTTCTTTCATGAAGGAATATTATGCTTCTATTGGTCTAGCTTTCAATCTACTTTCTTTCACAAGTAAAGTCAGTGGAACTTCTGTCAGTAACCTCTATCATATTGTATTAAAGTTTCCTAAAGAAAGAGTCAGCAAAACAGGAGATAACAAACGCCAATGAAGTGTCTCTTGTGAGACTGCCAGCCCTTCAAGGCTTTCACATGCTTCATGAATTAAATGGAATTGTCATTGAGTTACCAGGACTCTGAAGAAAGGCTGACATTAAAGCAGCACCATTTTTGTCACCAGTGCTCAAAGTCTGTGCATCGGTTTCATTCCCAAACCCTCATTTTAATAATGTAACTGCTTTTGCACAGAACATGGATGTGACTGGACACTTCACGAATCAACTTTATTTTTTGCTACCATTGCAAAAGCTGCTTACCTCTTTTGACATATAAGATTGTTCAGTCTCAACTAGCAACAACTTGACCTTGCAAAACTTTATTAATGAAAATAATCTCAACCATCAAAGCAGAACAATTTGTGTGCATAATTATCCCTTATATGAGTAGATATGCACAGCACTGACCTTTTGAATATACTCTCTGGGCTATCGTAAATTCAGAAAAAAGAACTATTTTTCCCTTTTAATCTAGACGGCAAAGTTTGCAAATATTTTACAGTATAAATTAATTGCTTTTCCTATTTTGAAAAACGAATAATTGACTTGTTTTATTTTTGTCAAGATATTGCACCGAATACAGAGTAGTACATGACATTTCATGAAAAAAAAATTAGTGAGGCTCTTTAATATGGTAAATGCATTTACTGTGTAACAACAGCACCCACATTAACCCAGCAGACTGAAACATTGAGTCCATTGACTCAATGGACTATGAAATAAAAATATTCTCTCCATAAGTATTGATACAGTAAGACCACAGTGAATTGAAGCTCCCAAGATGAGTTAACAAGTGAATGATACCCGAATAAGCCATTTTATAGGACCTACTACTACAACATATGTATAATTTGAAAAAAGTAAAACAAAGTCTATTTTTTTTCCAAAATTATTCAGAAGAACATATATTTTGTAGTTATTATGGTTGTATTTAGAGGTAAATACAATGATGCCCAAGCTCCATGCGCAATGTTCAAAAATGCCTTTTTTACTGAGGAAGCTAATAATAAATTTCAGTAGACATCTGAGGGACAGACATATTCCCATTTCTAATTACAAATGACTAGAGCAAATTTTACATTGCATGCTTCTGCCAGCAAATAGTTGATGTCTCTCTGTAATACTAGCGTAGAGCCAGGGAATGGATTGGATGAATCCTATTCACACTTTGTGTACGGCAGTCTTAATTAAAATGTTCAGGGAAGGTGGTTTGAGTAGCTGACATGGCACTGTAGAGGACTGAGGAGAGTAATGTGTGTCCCATCCTTTTTAGTGGACTCTGGAAGTCGTAGTACCCAGGGTTTGAAAAGTGTTGTCTTCAGCTGCCTTAACTAGACCTAGAAGAGGATGCTTTTCTATATACACCAGAAATACAAAGTCAAACATACACAGACTTTTGAAAAGGTACTCTTTAGATTTATTCTTATTCCCAACCACAGCTCCAGCCACTTGATTCAGTTGTACTTTTGCATCCTCGCTACTCCTAGATCCCTCAGTTGGAGCATTAGCCTATCTAAGAATGGAAAAATGTATGCAAATGATACAGCAAAATAATTAAGTAAAATGATTTTCAGTGTGGATTCCAAGGATGTCTCAAAAACCACAGTGCACAGCATTGTTTCACTGAAGGCAGGTGAGAAAGGTTAAACCTTGCCCACTCCCTTCTTGCATTCGAGTCACTCTTGGCCATTCTCAGACTACTCTGTGCAGTGGATTTGGGCACGTGCAATGGTATCATAATTCAAGGAATTGACGAGAGATGTGAATATCTTGCTGCTCCTGAATAGTCCATGTACATGACAGGCTAAGTTAAGCACTCAGGAGGGTCTGCATGCTCCATCTTTCTAAGGATCACTATCTGACTTACAGTTTTTTCTATTATTATGTGCTATGATCTTGTTTCCAAAGGCTTTTATTGATATACAATTCCTATGGCTCTGGTTAGCTTTTTATTCATGTTGTTGCTTTACCCCTATTGAGAAGGGTAAAGAGTGCATATTACCACTAGAAAGGTTTCCAGTTCTTTGTCCTCCAGATGGGGTGCTTTCTACTGTAATACAAAATTCATCCAAGGAATTTCATTTGCGGGGCAGGAGATCCCTGAAGAAAACAACTACTTCAAAACTGGATTTTCACATTTCAGCTTCAGAACTGCAATCACAGCCTTCACAGACTATAGTCTGTAGGTTAGAAAAGAATACAAGCTTATGTGGGGTGAGACACTCACTGCTGTACAGTAATTCTTACTAGGCATCCGAAGCATGCATACAGCCGCTAGCACATATGAGAGAAGAACTGCACTCAATTTTGCTTGCTGTAACCTTCTATCACTTGCTTTTGACTGGTTTTCATTTTGATGGGACTGTTTGTTAGGATGCTGTTGACATAGCCACATAACTAGTTCCTGTGATGCCATAAAGGAGATGATAGGACAGGAGGCTTTTCCCAGTCTCTCTGAGGTCTGTTTCTGCTACACCTCACTTTGATGTCAGTTGTACCTGGGCAGCTAGACACGTGCAGACTTTCTGTGCATCTGAGGAAGGAGTAAAGCACCTCGATGAGCTGTTCTCTTTAACTGAGATATGATCATGAGATTAAATGCTGCAGGAAACTGGCCATTAGTGATATTCAAGCTGTATTTTTTTGTGTGTTAGTGGACGTAGAGGGGAGAGTAACCATTCCTATGTATGCCTGCTGTTAACCTTGTACCGCTGGGGATAATTGTTTGTAGTTAGGTCAAAAGAAGCAAAGAGATTTCAATATTTCTTTTCAATAAACAAGTTGGAGAAATGTTCAAAAGGATGCTGTAATTGTGAGGAATTTACCATTTGCCATTTATCTATAGCTAGTTAAAAATAATGAGAAACTTCCTGAGATAGAGCAGATAAATATCTCTGTAGAGAGATGAGTACTGATTGCTAACTTTTGCACAGCATCTCCATACCCATGGAGGCTAAAACTTTAGAAAATGGAAGAAGCAGATAAAGAGTTGGCTCACCATGGAGATTGGAGATTATTTTAATTCAAAAATTATAATGTCTTAAATTTTATCTGCTATAAATTGAATGAATTGAACCGTGATGTGCAGAAGTATTAATAAGATTTCAATTAAACTTTGCCATCGTGTTCTTACTCAGTTATTCTTTCCTCTGTCAGCTGGAAGGAGCCCCTTTTATAATGCAGCTGTAAATGCTGGACCCCAACGGTCTCATTATAATGCAATGAGAACATAACACACATTCTGTAAAATATCTATAATGATGTATTTGTGTGAGACTTCACAATGGCTCCTCTAGTATTATGCAGTGTTAAATCTTTATTTACATGGAGGTTATTTCTTAGCATTCACGTTATCTTAACACTAATTTGTATTTAATATCACACTGTGCCTGCTTTTGATTATATTTTATAATAAGATGCAGCAGGATTAGTTATCAGATGATGCTTAATTTCCATAATGAGATAATTGAATCTTCTGAATTTGGAAGTAATCATCCCAGAAACTTGTTTTTGACAAGCTAGAGTCCCAAATGCCAGGGACAAGTGCTACGCAAAGGGAAGTGGAATCATTTCATCATTCTAGAATGTGGGGCAATTCAAAGCAGAACTTTTCAAACCACTCCTACAGTGGGTTCATATGTCAGTTACAAAAGAAATCAGATATTTGGTAGATAGCATATAGTGGTAACAAATTCCAGAATGCCAATTTTATGCTGATCATCAGAAAGTTTGCTTTTTCTGAACTCTTGCTTTAATCATCCAGTGTCTCTAATTTCAAAGTGAACTCCTTGACTGCATATGGATTACATTTTATATGTATCTATATATATGTATACATGTGCGCATATGTATGCTATGCATTACACACAGTTGTGTGTTTTAAATTACGTGCTTTTAATGTATATTGCATACACTGTGTGTATGCATTAAATCCATCTGTCTCTCTCTATATATGATTAACAGCATCAGAAATTCTTACACAGAATGCTGTCTAATGGCTGATTTTTAGACCTTGAGAAATTTCCACCTCTTTCCCTGAAGTCTGAGCAATAGTTTCACACAGATCACTTGTTAATTACAGGATCTAAACCCACTGCAAATAGCAGTGGTGCCAAGAGGTAGTTCTATGTAATGTACCTGTATCGTTTGCTATGCATTATAATGAATGTAAGAAAAAAATATATTTGAAAGTTATTATGCTTGCAGATGTCACTGTTAAATGATGATTCTACCCCAGAATCAGGTGCTGGCAGAAATGGACTTGGTGTGCAATGCTCCCTGATGTTTATTTGGGTTTGATTTTTCTGTCTGTTTATAGAGTTTTCTTTTGGTGTTATTACTCTATTTTTAGGAGATTTATATACATACCTATACAGTATAATATAAAATATCTTTCTATATATACATAATATAAACGTTTGTTATATATATGTACATGTATAGTTTGGTTTTATAGACATCCTTTCTACTGAATGGGTGTCAACTGTGACTCATTTCACTTTGAAGTTTGCCCTTTTTGGTTGGTTTTGGTTTCTCATGTGCAATTATAGGCCCAGTGTGGCTACATTTAAAATGTAATTTTAAGGTCCACACGAACAAACATACCTCAATCACATTTCAAAAATGCTTTTAAATAAGTGTTAACTGCACAGTGGCTTCTCTAAATTTTATCTGGAGGATCAAATTGTACTTCCGAACAACTAATTATGTGTTGAATTAACAAAACAGTGCTCTGCTTTTCTATTCCATATCAGCTTATAGCTAATTGTTTTTAACTGTAGTTGTGTTGAATATCATCTGCCCTAATGTATATGTCTAGCACTGCTCCTGGGAATATTCTTCTGTGCTAATCTCTGGGAGCCTTATCAGTTATTTCCATCAAAGAAAAGTAAATATGGGTTTAGTGAGGTATCAGAATTCATGGCTATTCCCTCCAATTGCTATCTCAAGGTCTCCTTGTCAGACTGTGTTTGAAATAGATTGGGCAAAGGCTTTATTCTCATGATCCAAGTCCCTCAGATCCTTTTAAGTTTTCACTGAGATACCGTCTCTCTTTCTCTGTTATATGTCCAAGTCACTCATCTAACCTGATGGAACCAAGTCTCCATAAGCAGTGGAAAACTACAGCTAGCAAATGCTCTTTTCTGAAAATCAAATCTCTGACTGTGCACAATGAATTCAAAAGATGAAATCTGGTAGTGAGAACACTGCATTAAGGTGCGAAAAACTGAGTTTTGCTGGTCAGCTCTCTGCTCCTTTGAAAATGACTGTGGATCACATCCTTAATATATATGAGTCTATTTCTTGCTAACACTGGTGGAATATATGCAGCTAGGATTCAGATTCTTGGAATCTTTTTGTTGTCAGCTAAATCATAATAATAGGAGACTGTTCTGCTAGAAATAATTCTGCTGCTACCTTTGGAGTAATATGTTCAAACAAGACAGATTATATAGACAAAACTAAATCAGTCGGTGGAGGATACACATACAAATAGCTGTTACATGATCTTGTCCTTAGTGGCTGAAAGCACAGCAAACATTTAGTAGCCACTCTTGATAGTTGATCTTCATTTTATATGTGTGCAAAGCAACTGGGATCATTATGTTTGGTTTTGTTTCAAAACACGTACTACATTTTAAGGAGCACACCCCTAAAGAGACTGCTATACTGCCATTTTGCTAAGTATGTGTATCCTATAGTGTAAAAAAAAAAAAAAAAAAAGGAATGCCCTTGAAATAAATGTCTGTTTGTTTTCTGCAAATTTGCAATTATCAGTTTCTATTTCTGATGCTTTGGGCTTCTAATAAACTTGGCTCTTAGATGACCTGAGCAATCTTGGGCAGCATTTAGAACCTCTACTGCACAAGTTAGGTACCTAGACCAAGCTTCTCTACTGAATGATGGGAGGAAAAGCATCTGTAACTACTTTGATTTGCATAAAGATCTCACTCTCTTCAATTTAAAAGCCAGTGTTAGTGGCTTATGAGTTAGTTACTCATAAGTTAATGGATGTCTCACGCAGCTGTTGTGCATGATTAAAGACTTCCAAGTGCATAGCTAAAGGCCCTGACATTTTTGAAGAAGTCCCTGGCACCACAAATTCCTCCTCAGTATGGGATGATGCTAGAAGAGATTTGAAAAGTGTAAATATCTAGATTTAAGATTTCATTATCCAAACTGCAGTTACAAACTTCTGTGCATTCATTAATGTGATGTAGTTGTTAGTGCTTAGTCATCCAATGTTCAAATTAAGCATTTTTTGTCACAGCACAAGCTCGTGGTCTGAGAACATGATCCCAAGGAAATGAAGCATGACTGAGATGCTGGCAGACAGATTATTGGCTGATGTTGTTCAGGAGAAAGTCTCCAAACTAAGAACTCAATCAATAGGGACAGTCTGTATGGGGCTGGGAGACTGCAAGCTTCTGAGCCACAGCTGGTGGTGGCAGTTAGAGTCTAAAAGGTACAGCTAAGGACTTCTTTGTTCGCACCATGGATTTTAATCCTGAGACACATCAGCTAAAGTAAAACCTTGAATGTGCAATCAGCTCATGATTACATGCTCAATTTCTGAACCATATTTGTAGGAATCAGCTGATGGTGATGGATAGCTATATGCTCTCTGTGGGATCTAAACCACGGTACTCTTAAATAACTTACTTGAATCCTTGACTCCTTTTCCTCCCCAAAACAAAATGCAGAGTATCAGCCATTTCAGCCTTCTGGTTTGTAAAACCTTGAAGGGGTGCGGACAGTCGTTTTACCTCTGTCAAAAAAAAGTGGAGGCCCGGTGAAATCCATTCCTTGGTCAGTGCCTCAACTTACTGGGAAGGCATTCAGGAGACTGGTGAGCAAAGCTAAGGACATTGCATAGATTCTATTCCAAGCCAGTGCCATGGAAATCTGAGGATTCTGGTGCAATGCATAAAAGCACATTTTAACAATTTGTACAGATAAGCTATTCCATTTATTATTGTAAGGGTAGATGAGCCAATGGATGCAACAACTGTTAAATTTTAGGTCCTTCAGGTAGTTTTGAAACACCTCATACATTTCTTTTACTGTAGCTGACATGGGATGGCATGGCAAAAGTTCTTCTTAGACTTAAATATACAACCAAATTACCTTGGTTTAAAAAACTGCAGTGAATCAACCACCTTAATTAAGCAGCAGCTTGCTATCAGTCTGCAGGAATTGCCACAGCTGCACTTTAGCCTAATCTTTATCAATAAAAATTAAGCTACTTCTCCTTACCTTGCATACGCAACGGGCTCCAGGAACATGCACCACAGCCATCTGTCTTTGGTGATGGTGACAGTGAGTTGATTCTTTTGCTCCTAAAAATTCCTGAGTTGGAAGAGACCCATGAGGATTATCTAGTCCAACTCATAGCAGTAGTTGATATCGAATCTAAAAAATGGTTGATAGTGAGTGCCCGTTTATACTGTAAGAAGTACACAGCTAGACCTGATATAAATCAGAAAGTAAGATATCCTTCAACTTCATACTCCGAAAACGCTGCCCGTGATTGTATGTAAGAAATCAATGGTGAGCTTATTTATTTGAAAATGATTCTGTTTTGCCATTTCCTAAGGTCACCATGAAAGTTTACGTAAAGAAAAGGTGGTGTTCTGCTTATAATTGAATTCATGGTGAAGTATTTCATTCAAAATATCTTAGACTTAAGCTACAGTGCATTTATTCCAAGTGATCCTTCAGTACAGAGTGCTGGTTATCTATAGATCACTTTCATGCTGCTGAAATACAAATCTGCCTGCAGATGAAATCATAGCACTACTACTCATATGAATACATCTTTCTAGACATGCTGAAGAGCTAATGCACAGGGAATTGAACAATAAATATAGACAGAGAGCAATCTTTCACATCATTAGTAATAGATTCTTTCTGTTACTTTGCCATTTTAGTCAAATTGTGAGCTCGCATAATTAGGTAGGCATTTACACAAGTATGAAGTAACTAGAATAAATAAGGGAAAAAACAAAAATCCAAAAGCAATGGTCTTGTTTTAAATAATTTCCCTACTCATAGCTTGGCTAATTTACTGTGGTAAATTACAGGATAAACATATTATATTGATTTCTTATGTACTAGAAATTTTTCTTCCACAGCTTTCTCAGCATTTCTGTATTGCTGTCCTGCAACAAGTAAGAATATTTAAGAATATGTTGCAGCACTATAATCTTTCCAATTACCAGTGTTTATCATTTATATTGCAGTAACATCTACTGCCTACCCTCTGATATAAATGCAGGGAATGTTTCAAGTCCTTTAATTCAAACACACAAACTCAGGAAAATCTCCAGTTTTATGAACATTGAATTGTTTTGCAGCAAATAAGATTTTGTAACCACTTATTTTTGTTTATTACCAGCTCTCTGTCCTTGGAAATGTGCCATATTGTTTTCAACTTGCAAAAGCAATTTAGACAACCCATATTATAACAGGTTACATCTGGTTAAATTTTGCTTAGGCTGACTCAACTTCTTCAATGATGTGTTGCAGTCTTAGTTTATTCCATTGTGAAATACTCTCAGTTTAGTTGAGTTGGAATGTTTTTCAGTGGTTTTTCTTCTTTTTGTTGTTGTTGTTGGTGGTGGTTGTATGTTTTTATTTTATTTCTGGACTTGAACTCAGAAAATTTCTATCCATGACCCTGAGAATTTCTTCTTTCTTACCAGGCTGCATTTAAAATAGGAATGAAGTTGGTTTTCCTAAATGAGAATAAATTCTCTGTGTCAGAAGTGGCTTCCTTCTATGGATATTAATGTAGCTTAATGTAACCCTGCTCTTAACAGAAAGAAACAGGAATGGTCATAGCCTGTTTCAATTTTTGACGTGTGTTTATTGTGGCTTCAGCAGGCTTCTATGCATTTGTTCCAGTTTTGTCAAGCTTTTCTTTCTTTTTTTTTTTTTTTTCTTGGAGTCCTTTTTTTTTGTTGTTGTTGATTATTAAATTTATGGTGTATTTTATTGGTATTTGGGTGGGCATGTCTTTTTTTACATTTTGGAAGACTTTTTTTGTTTTTGGTGCAATTTTACAGTGTGGTATGGGGTTTTGGGGATCATGGCTCTTCTTTAGCATTTTTCATGCTTTCTTTATGTTTTCAGTCATTTTACATATTCTGCATTTGGGATAGGCTTTGGCTTTTACAGGTCCTAAACCAACTGGGATTTCAGTTTTCAGTATCAATATAACAGCAATCCCAAGAGAGGTGGGTATCAGTTCCCCATGCTGGGGTCACATTGTAACTTGCATTTATAGTTAAATCGGCACAGAAGTGAAATGCTTTGGACCAAAATCTGGGGCCTGATTTTAAATTTAAATAAACAAGCCCAATAGGACACTGTAGCCTAGAATGTTGGAAGTCCATGAAGACAAGATAGAGAAACTGAATTCATAAGTCTTTGTTGTTGTTTGATGTAGGAAATTGAAGAATAATGAGAGTAAGTAGCCAGTGTTTGCAAACGAAATGTGTGGCAGAGATGGAAGCCAACCAGCCCAGACCCTCAGCTACAGAACCACCTTTTCTATGAGTATATCTGCACCATCCTATGATGCTGATGCACAACGTATTGATCAGTGTAGTTCTGAGACAGATGTGAGCTCAGGTCTTGAGAGCAGCTCTGTCTGGTTCTTGCAGTGCTCTGCCCCATCGCAGGGCAAGGTGACTCAAATATTAAAACTGATGGGCTCCAGTTCCAGATGTGCTCAGTGACAGCCACTGCCTAAATGAATTTTTCAGTACTAACATGTCTTTACTTCAAGTAAGAACTGCCTTGTAATTCCGTTAGAAGAATATACAGGCCTGTCTCTCATATCGAGGAGAGACTGAGACTGATGTTAATTGTGATGAAAAAAAGGGGACAGTTATTGCAGAATACTTCCAGGCAGCATTTCCACAGAAACTGTTGGGACTATGAAATGCAAAATGTGTTTCCAAATCTTAATTAAATACCCACTGAACTAGAACGACAAAATAGCAACTAAAGATGATACAGGTTTATATTCTTTTATTTTGTTTTAATAGGCGGTTATCTAAATTATATTTAGGAATAATAATTCTATTAAACACATATTGTAACTAAGCGATAAAATGAGTGTTCCTTCACTTACAGAATAGTTGTCTACAAAAATTCATCCACATTTTCACTGATTGTTTTGGAGAGATAGAAGAATGCATTAATAATGCTGAAATCATAGTTAGAATCATTTATGGCCCACTGAGTTTAACTGCTGGGTGTTGTGTCTTCATGCTCTAGCAATTTATTTAATAACGTTTTCCCACCTTGAAACATAGAGAATCATCCCAGATCATCTGTTTGGAATGGTTGTTTCAATTGCTCAGTTGGCTCTTACTGGTGTAATTTAACATTTTCATTAGCTCAGTAAAAGAAAGAATTTAAAGTCTTTTATGTTTTAAAAGCATAATGCGTGTCGTGGTGGGAATCAGGTAGAAATTCCTATTGTTTAATGAATACTTTATGGATCCTGTAAAGTAATTATATAGTGTAATTAAATTATTTGAAATTCAGTTTTTAAGTTTGTTTCCTGAATAAGCTTAATTTGATTTTTGGGTAGGGAATAACTTTCTTTCAGTTAAATCCTCTGTAGGCAGAGAAGAGAATGTGTCATTTGAACATAGGTGGCTTGGGACTTCTTGAGTAAGGAAAACAAAGAGCTTCCTTGTTTTGATCTATCCTCTATTTGAAGGCTTCTGTTCAGCATGGGGAAGTCATATAATTGCTATCAAATACTCACTATTCAGTGAGCTTATTTAAAATCTTTTTTCAATAAATATATTATACAGCTATTAATAAAAAACTTTTAGGTGAAATAATAGTGAAGCTCAGTTTCTCAATGGGAATATCAATTGACAGCAATAATGCATGCAAATCCTCCTACAGAAACTGTTCTTCAAGATAAAGCACATACAGGGACTCAAATATTAACCAAATATTTTAAGAGCCTGGTTTATTAACCCTTACTGAGGCAAACTGATATGGAACTCAGTGAAACCAGAAGGTGTTCTCTGAGACATTCCTAACCACTTTTCACTCCTTTTCTGGAAGAATTCTATTTGCATGCATTTAAAAATTTCCTTTTATCTTGAATTAAGTCAGGTTTTTCTTTCTTCTTCTTTTTCTTTCTTTCTTTTTCTTATTTTTTTTTTTCCTGTTGGCTGGCAGTCCTTCCCCAGGATATCAGTTTTCTCCTGCACTAACTCTTGTTACTTAATGAACTCCTCTATCACAGAACACGAACCAAGACTCACAGCTCACCATGACGTGAACAGGGTCTGTGAGTATCATAAATGAGTACAAAAATTAAATACTGTACTTCTCATCTCTTAGAGTAAAAGAGAAATATATTCAGGCATCCCAGAATAAAACTTTGGAAAAATCTTGACTGTCCATAGCCTCTGAATTTAGAGCACAATCACAGTTTGGAGACAGAACTAAAATACATTACAATGATAAAAAGCTACCTGTTTTCTTCCATATAAGTAAGATTCAACTATGGATGTTTGGCTTGAACGTAGAACGCTTCTGAACCAGAAATTTTGGTTCAAATCCAGCTCTCACTGTGCCTAGCTGTAAATAAAAAGGTTTTCATGGCTGGTTAGAACAGTTAGGAGGGCTAAGCAAGCAGCTAAACAGTCAAGGTCTGAGTATATCACAAAATGGCAGGGAATGAACTGTGCTGTTGAAGGAAGGAACCAGCAGCAGTGTGCTCTGTCTTTGAGCATTAATACTCTGCATCTTTACTTCCAAAAAACACAATTTAATCTAAACAGCGCTGTTTTTATTTTATTTTTTGGTGGAAAGTTAAATAATCATGTTTTAAGGGAAGATCATTTATGTGCTTCTTTTTCTGTTAGAGTTTTAAGTAGGTAGCCCAAATTAATTCTCTAATTCAAGTTTTTAAAAAGTGACTGTGTTCAAGATGGACCATAAGAGCATGCAACCTGCCAGCTTAATTAAGTTTCTGGAATGCTTCTGGGCAAAATTAATATATGTGGATGAATGCCAAAATCAGCCTGACTGAACAGATTTCAGCTAGCACACTACAACTCTGAGAAACACAAGGACCTTAAAGTACCCAGCCTAGCAATATTAATTACAGTGGTTAGAGAACTGTCTATCCTTTTGGTGGGTGCCAGTCTGCATTTACTGTTGTTTATTTCCAAGCCAAAATGGTTATCTGAACAATCTTGCAGTTAAATTAAAAATTAGAAAATGATTTGCCATAATTTTCTGTTTCAAGCTCTTAATAAAGAGCCACTGATGAAAACAGAAAGTTAGACTTACTCAGATAGCCTGAAAGTAAAATTAGATTAGTTCATAATGCAATAAAGGTCTTTGATACTAATGTTGTTTGTGAACATGGCCTTTGTCTCTTTCTAGAAAAAAGTCTCAGAATTAAACTCAACACACCATCTCCTGATGTTTGATTCTTCATGTCCATGCCTTGCCAAGATGATAGCTCTACTGCAGTCACATACATTTCAGTGGCTTGTTTTGCAACAATAACATGGACATGCTGTGGCAGGGGTAGATTTTCTAGTTCAGCAAAATCAGAAAATTCATCTGATATCTTTACTGAAACACAGCTCCCATGGATAGTAGAGGAAGGCTAACCCAAGAAGAAGGCCAGGGTCAGATCTTTTCAAAATTTGTGTTGATCAGCTCTGGTAAGCAACCATGGGAGTTTCATGTATTGAAAATGTAGCATTGTACTGTTATATGCATATGGTGGTAGTCACAGAGAAACTGATTAACTGATGTAAATCAAGAACAGATGCATTCTGATATTTTAATTCTCCCATGAAGGAAGTAAACATTACCAATATGTATAGGAACTGTTGAATCTTGGCCTGAACCTCTAATTGACCACCTGAGGCAAGCACTGAGTCAGCCACAGGAGCACAGGTGAAAGCAATTCACCTGTGTGACCGGAAGGGGTGGAGCCAGGCTCCACCTCTCCTAGATCCCATTTAAGGGCTGACTGCCACTGAGGAAGGATCTCTTCCTGGAGATTGCTCCTTGTGGGGTTTTTGTAAGCCTATGACACCAGTGAGTACCTTTCATTTATATCTGATTGTCTTTTCCAGCATGGTAGTCTTACTAGCCTAACTCCTCTGTATACTATATAACATCTGTATACTTGTTGATTATACCACTTTACAATGTCTGTATACTTATTAACCTTACACCAATATCTCTCCTGTTCTGTTAAAATCTCTCCTCAGTGTAGAATGGCTTAGGGATGCTGTGAGACAGTGCAGTGCATGGGCTGTTTTCACCAAGACTTTCCCTGAAATGTGAAGATGTCTTTGTGAGTGACACTCTCCTTGGCACTTTGTGGAGAGTTTTTGGTGATGAAGGTTCTTTATCAGAGAATATATATTTAGAAAATATACTGGAATCAGAAATTCTCTCTACTACTTTTCTTCCCTTGCTTTGTGGTTATCAGTAGGAACTTGATATTTATGTAAGTTCAAAACAGTAAGTGGTTTACTCAGTTTTCCTCTTCCTTTAGTAGATGTTGAGCTTTAAAAGATAACTGATTAATGGCCTACTCCTGAAAGCTCATCCTGTCACATTTAAGTGACATAAGCTCATCCATCTGAACTAGGTAGTTTCAAAAGCAGGATAAACCCTGGAGCCTGCTTTTCTGTGCTTTGTAGTGCTTGTCTGGATTTTCTAACATCTGAGTTACGAGCTCTTAAGCACTCACCACCTGACAGATGCACATGATATAATCGCAAACATTTCCTTTCTTTAGAATGCAATGCCAAAAGTATGGATCCTGTTGATTACTACGGCAGTTCAACAAATTTAGTGATGGCAACTTGTTCTACAAGTGCTGTAGTGAAATTGTGGTTAGATTTATAGCTGAACACTAAAAAGGCTTCAAATATGTTTTGAAGTAACAAAGATAGATCTTTCTTTCAAGGACTTGTACCAACTTAAAAAAGTACAGCTTAAAAAGTACAAAAATAACACTTGCATACCATGTCAGATTTCTCTTTTTCTGGACCTTACTTTGAATTACATGGGAAGGGTATCTGTTTCACAAGGAGGTTTATAACAAAACTCCTATTGATTCCAGTAGGAAAGTCCTCTCCCTAGGCACAGATCAACCAAGTTATGGAAATATATTGCATACAGTATTTACAAATACATACATGAAAATATGCACACAAATACTGAGAGGATAGCATTATATAATAATGTTAAAAGTGAGAACCTGGTATTTTTATCTCCTAGTTTCTAATCACATTACATTAAGAGTAACTGCACCTTATTTCCCTTGTGTTCATGTCACGATTGGTTTTAAATCCTGCCTGTTATGTAGCCTGACACTTTTTTGGTGCAATTACCTTTCAGGAAATAGTTGTATAGCTGAGCAATGAACTATTAGTAATATAGGCATTGGTGTGCCTAGAATTAAAGATAAAACTGCGGAGTGTATCTGGTTATTCAACTGCTTGTCTTATGACTTGAGATTATTTTAAAAGCAAAGGTATTTTGAGCTTGGACTTTGCTCAGTATACTAGTCTTCTGAGGTTCTTTTGAATTACTGAAGGTTATATGTGGATTTTCACAAAAGCATGCATAAAAATGTAACCTCAAGACATATGAGCAAATTAATTTAGACAAAATGGGACACTTTATCCCTGGGGTAACTTCATGGCAGCTGGTGGCAGTAAGCCAGACACTGATTTGGACCATCAAATGTTATATTGTTTATGTAGGAGTTATTTCTAGTTGGAGCTGGTTTAGTCCAGTTTGGCTATCTTGAACCTCATTTGGGAGAGCTGTTGTCTGCAGACTCTGAGGGTCATGGTCTGCTGTTCAACTCCAGTAATGTGCAGGATTACAGTATTTGCATGGGAGATTTTACTAATTGGTTGAGGCAGCTCCATTGTTCTTAATGCTGGTGAATAAAAAGGGATATAAATATTGGGGAATATATTTTTGCGGAAATAAATAAGCTTCAGGCACAGCTATAAAATATTAGCTGTCTTCATAAGGAAAATGTTCCTCATTTTTTACAAGTACTATTTGTGGCTGTTCCAGCTCCCTTTGAAGTCAGTTTTGCCTTTGATTTAAGTGGGAATTCTATGGGGCATAGACAGTTTTAGTCGTCATTTTTTTTCACATTTCCCCCATTTCATTCTAACAGCTCAGAGCTTTCAACACTGATATCTTTGAGTGAGCCGTGTAACTCTTCTGCATCTCCACATCTCTTAGTGCTGACAGCTGCTTGAAAACAATATTGAAGCTCAGAGGCTTAGGTTTACTTGGTACCTCTCTCTAGCAGTACGTGTCTGAAAGTTTTGAGTTTTGGACATCATTTAGATTCACTTCCATATCTTTAGCCCCAGTAGACTGAAGTGATGAAATTCAGAAAAACCAGACATGATTTTAAATTCAGCTCTGAGAAGTTGATAAAGCTCTCTGGAAAGCATTGATGTTTCTACTGTATCAGAAGAAAATAAATATCACCTAATGTTTATAAAGAGTTTTGAAGGTGAAATGTGCTATATAAATGATGCATCATCGTTATTTTTAATAGTAGCACAATATGCCTCAAGAAGTAATTACGGAACTTAATAAGAAATTAATTTTCCATAGATTTTATTTTGAACATCCCATAAAAGTTAATAGAAAATTACAGCCCTGCTCTGATAGTCTCACGTAATGGTTCCGAAGACCTAAAGGACATAATTCTTCCTGTGGAAAGCCTTGTAAGAAAATTTTCCACAGAATCTAACAAGTTTCATTTCTTTTATATACAGAATTTTTATGTTGCAGTATGTAAAGTGAGAGACTGTTTTTCACAGTAATCCATTTTTCATATGCTTTGCAAAACTGTAAATAAAAAAAATAAAAGCTTCTCATACTATACAGAAGAAAGAGTAGCATTAGTGGTCAGATTTCTAGAGAAAAAGTGAAATGTCATTTCATTTTACCTGCATGTTGTAGCATCTCAAGAGCTGTTACATAGTATTTAAAATACAGGTTTTGTGTAGGTTTTGTTGATATCAGTTAAACTGTAGAACCCTTGAAACCAACGGACTGAGGGCAATTTTACTTGTAAGCTTTAGTCTTAACATTTTCCACTAAGCATAAATGCAAATACATTGGGTTTATTTGTATGCTGGTCTTTTTTATAGTCTCCATTTCCTCTTCTTCCCTCTCTTTTCTTCATCACTCTGCATTTTTTGATTCCTTGCCTGTATTTTTCCACTTCTGCTTGCTAGTGTGAAAATGCCTTACTGATAAACTGTAGTATTCTGGTAACATTTTATAACTCCTGGAAGAAATATTGAGAAATTAAACAAAAAGGGGGAAGCTACTGAAATGAGAAAAGTAAGAGCATCATGCATTAACCAAGTTCTGTCTTCAGAACTTTTGATTTTTGCTGACAGTCCTTTTTTAACTAAAACAATCCCAAATTGCATTTTAAATTCAGAGAGTTTGAGTAGAATTCAAAAGAACTATTTTACATTTCTTATGAAATTAAGAAGGAGTGTTAAGGGGTAATTCATTAATTTCAGTCCTTTGTGAAAAGTCATCAGCCTTGAGACTGTTGGGGCAGCAAAGAATTTGAGAAGTACAAATCCTTAGAATACTCTGTGGAGAGTTTATCTGCATATTGCTGTTTGGTTTTAGGGATGTGTAGAGGTCTATTGACACGTTCTTTGCCCAGCTTCAAATTAATTGAACTTTGCCCCTACTCACTACCTCTGAGTTGTGATGCTAGCAATCAGCTCCCAGCAGCCTGAGATACAAGAAAGGAGACAGCAAAAATAGGCAAAGCAGCTTTCTCTTAGATAAGAATAATCTTTTAGAAATGAAGAGCATATTGTGGAATTTACAGATTAACTAATCCCAGGATTTGCCACTCAGTACAAAGAACCCTGCCTCAAAAATGGGAAGAACAAGACTGTCACACTGCATTTCCAAAAACAGCTTAGTGGAAATGGAGTCTGAAAAGGAAGGGGCATGGTGGAAGCAGAGATCTGACTGGATTGGGTAAGAGTTTGTTTTCTCATACAAAACAAGTTGGATTTGCAACAGAAAAAGACTGAACCAACTTTCTTACCCTAGTAAGCAAAAAGGATGTTCAGATCCATCTCTGAGTCTTGAATGACACTTGGGACATGAAGGCCAATTGCAGTGATGGTCTGTGCCTGAACAGCTGGCAGTTATAGCCATGTGCCATATGAAGCAGAGGAGCATTGGATGATTATACACTGAAGAGGACACTGCATGCCAGAAGAGGCTCACTAACAGAGTTCAGAAGGGGGCCAGACACAGTGCCACAAGGATTTTGAAAATGCTTTGTGAACAGAGCTCTGTGCAGAGCTGCAGCTCGTGGGAAGCGCTCTTGTACTGCACTTTGCCTCCTCTGCCTCCTGTGGTGAGTCTGCAAGCAGTAAGGAAAAAAGAGCAAGCTTCTCCCTGCTGAGTACAGTCTCAGAATGAAGTATCTAATGATAGTGTGATATTTTTTTTTTGAAAAAGCAATATTAAGTCTAAAAGCAGCACTCCTGAGATGAAGTTGAGATTCTTAATATCCTTATTCTCCAACATGGGATCTGTTTTCCAGATGAATGTGCTGACCAAGGAGATTAGGCTGCAGAGAGGAATGGTCATTTAACATTCAAGGGACCTACAATAGCAATTTGCAGAGTGAAAGTATTTGGTTTTCAGCAGCAGTACCTTTTCCTATATTTATATATCTTCCTTTATTTTATATTTATTTAGCCAAACCATCCAACGTTGGTGTGGGACATTCCAACAACAAAAAGAAAGGTTTCAAATTTTTGTAAAAAAAAAAAAAAAAAACTTCTGAAAAAAGTCAATTTTTGACCAGTCAAAACTATTACATTCCCTCATCTTTCCTTCCTTCGTGTTATAAAATAAATAGAACACTTTGTTTCTAGCACATTACTGCTATTCCATCAGTCTTATTTCATTTCTCAAGTGCAATTTGTGAATGTCTCTTACATACAAATAATGTAATGAGTGCAAGGCAAAATTTGACTTGTGCCATTGTTTAAAGGGCTTGTTAGTCAAGAATTCTTGTGCCTTTTTCTGAAAAGGCTGCACTACAACAACAATTTCTTCATTTTCAGCAGAGAAATTTCTCTCTCCAGAAGCAGCTGGGAAGCCAGATGGAAAGTCTCTGCTTCATCTTTTTTTTCTTCTTGCTTTATCTTAAGTTCTGTAACCTCAATCTAATGGTAGAGAACTTTTTCTCAGGAAATAGATATAATTAATATAGACCCATCATGAGATTAGAACATCACCTCTTTAGGAAGTTCTGTGTTACATTGCACAGTTGCAAGGTCAGCAATTTGTTGGCCTTTTGGAACAAGTGCATACAGAGAACCCTGCAAGAGCCAGGTGGTCACAAAGAATGCAGGTAGAAAGCAAGGGAGAGCCAAATTCTGGCTCAAGGCTTCTGTCTCTGAATTGACCTTCAATCGTATTTGCAGAGTGAGCTCCCAGTAGAAGGTAAACATCCCAGACATTTACTTGCTATAAACTGATTTTTCTCTTAGAAGAATTATGTAGCTGAGGAGATATAGTCAGACTAGTTCCATTTGGTTCCTTAAGCTCCCTAAGAGAACAGAGGGAATTCCAGCTGTAGAGTATGCTTCCTATCAATCCATTTCTGGAGGGCATATTCCATCTTTGGAGCTAGCACACCATTCTGGATCCACAGACTTCTGGATCTACACCATGACTGCAGGTTTCTTTTTCTTTCTTATGGGACCAGTTAAGTCCTAAGCTTTTCATCCTTCTCCCTTTGATATGTCACTGATAATTTGGGAAACAAAAGTGCATGTATGTTTACCCTTCCTGTCAAAGCTCAGTAGTACTGAAGTCTGCAGTACCAAATTGTTTGTTATTTGTAGCTTTGGGTATTTCTGACTCTGATATTTTTCTGACTTGAATTTGCTGAATTAGTCTGTTTCAGCAATGTTTGATATCCTTAATTCTTCATGTGAAGGGGAGGATAACTCCTATACTTTTGGAGAGATCATATTATAGACCATCCTTATTTTACATTTTACATCTTTCAGTGATATTCAGCAGGGATTGATCCTTTAGATTGCGTTCACTCTTCTTTGCCTGAGTTATCAAGCTTAGAATGAAATTAATGAACTAATTAATTATATTAATGAATTAGTATATATTGTCTGTCAATTATTATAATCATTTTAATTACCATAATCATACAAGTTTAAATGCACCTTTGTAAGCAATATTGTCACCTTTGGCCTTTTAATTGTTACAGTATTAAGCTGTATCTCAACCCTTATACATTTTTCAAAGACTTCTTTTTACTAATCTGTTCTTTTCTGACATCATTATGACACTGACACAAAATAGCTGCCTGCACAGATGTGAGTTCAGCTGTGCTAATTTTTGTCTTCCTGAAAAGGCATTTGAGAAATCAGCCCCTCCATTTTGTCAAGCAATTTCTTCCATCAACAAAATGCCATTGCTGAGTGAATACCATAGCATGCAGCCATACAGGCATGGTTGTGCCAGGCATGTTGCAAAACGAGTGATACTTGCTCTAAGGGCCGCCACTGTTTGTGAAGAGCTTATGTTTCCATTTGTGCAGCACAATGCTGCAGGTGAGGTATTTGCAGATATCAACAGGAGCATTTGCAAAATCCCTGTTGGGCTGTATGGAGTATTGGTTTATTTTTTCTCCAAGGGAGGTGCGGATGGCAGGATATTTATTTACTTTGACTGATTTAAATAGTATAGTATAGGACTTACAGCATTCAGTTTTTCTGTTTCTAAGACAGAGTGAAACAGCAGATACTGTTCTGCTAGTCAAGGCAACTTACCAAATCCCATCTGAAAATAAAGGGTTCGATGACATGTTTGAGCAGAACAATATGTCTTGGCTTCTTGACCTTTTTTCAAGAGCCAGATGGTAAATGTTCTCTTGCCTGGGTTCTATGTGGAAAACAGGCAAGTTATTTTGCTAAGGAAATGGCAGGAGTGTCAGAATCAATAGAGTTGGAAAGCTCACAGCATGTGCTTCCTCCTGACAGATCTAGGGAAGCTGAGGGTAGTGGTGAGCTATAACAAGGCAGTCGTAGAGAGATTTGATTCTGCACTGCAAACAGGGCAATTTTTTAATGACTTCTCGTGATGTATTCTTTTTGATGCTTACGTTATCTGAAGAACTTGCACTGAAGTGGTCTGCAGTACTTTGGATTGTTCACCTTAATGTCTATAGGTAGTCTATAGGCTCCTATGTTGAAAATAGGCATTGCTTGTATCTGACCATGGGGACACATTATAGCTTATAATATAATGTTGTACTGCTTGCAAAACTGCTGATCATTTCCATTATTTATTAAGGAGTTATGCTTACCTATTTAGAGAGATTCAGCCATACCTATCCGAACTTGATGGTTTTCACATGTGGTTTGTGCTCCATGCATGTAAGGGGTAGGTGCCATGGGCAGCCTGGTATATAGAAATATCCCCCTTTGTTGTATAAAAGGAAACGCATGAAAAGAAGAGAGCAAAGCATAGAGGCTGGCATGGCACTTAGTATGGCCAGAGGATGCAACTAAATTGCAAGTTTTCCATGCTTTCCCCAATGATATAAACATAGAACAGATTTATGTTGCCTCCAATTTGAAATTCAACCAGCTTCTTTAAAACAAATTGCTGACTCCCATAAAGTAGAAGAATAATGGATGGAAACTTTTTCTCATGTTTGAAGAGAAATGGGAAAGTACTTAAAAGTGATAAAGCATTGTAGAATGATTTACAGAATTGTTTTGGGGTGGGATTTTAAATCACTTCAGTCCTTATAGGATAATTAAACTGCTTAGGATGTGGCCTTTTCAAGACAACTGGTATAACTGCAAACCTCTGATTATATTCAGAAATATATTTAAACTCAATTTTTAGCCATGATGAAACATTTTTAAAAGCCTATTTAAATATGGAAGCAAATGAGTATATGTACTAGGTACCAGTTTTTCAGCCACACTAGCCAGGTTTAAAAGTAATACAATTTTGCAAACAGGAGTTTGGAATTCATTTAAAAAGATTTACCAGCTCATGAAACTAGACAGAGGGATTCAATTAAGGTTATTGGAAATGAGAGGTAGCTTGGATTAATCTTGGATGCTGGATTAGTTGATGAATGTAGCTCTTTTTGCTGTTCTCAGTGGATATTAATTTCTGGTGCTGTCTTCATTTTTTTGTAGATATATGCCATGTATTTTAAAGATTTTTCACTACGTGAGCTACTTAAACATTCTTTTTGGCTACTTTGTTTTGTGATGTATCCTGCTTTTGATGGTTATTGTTTTGTAAGTCACGAGACAATTTTACCAAACTCACAGGATAACTTCAGATTCTTTACCTTGGATGACTGTCTTCAGAGAAATTTTTGAAAGCACCTACCAAATAAAGAATACCAAGCCCCAACTCTAAAAGAATTTGTGATTCCCCCCCTCCAAAAGCCATTATTCAAAAAGAAAGAATTCAAATAATAAACCACCCAATTACAAAAATACATTAAAGAAAGGTCAATCACCTCAATGTTAAGAGAGTGAGTATAAACACTGAAAACACAGTTGGGGTTGAACGTTTTGGAATATAAAAATTCCTCAGTAGCCAAGAAACGCGTTCCTTGGAACAAAGCCCTTAATGAGTCCAATTTGTTTACCGTTTCTCATGGAGTCAAATACCATTGAGTGCCCTGGATGATGCAATTCCATTTTCAGACTAAGGTCAAAATCTGTTCTTATTGCTTTCAGTAGTGGTTTTATCCATGCTTTATAGTATTCACCATTGTTATGATGAAAACCTATTTCCATGTGTGGACAGCAATAGAAACACTATTTAGGCAAAAGCTCTTTTATAAAAGCATGAATATTGATTCTTTTAGGATTCAGACTTTTTTGTAATATAGGAGAAGCACTTATTCAGGATATGTCTGGTAAATGAATGTTAGGAAAAAACTTTTCTATAAGTCCAAAGATTGTTTTTCAACGGTGAGTCATAATCTTCATTTAAAACCACTCCTCACATGCGCTAGTTTTTGTCTCTGCATCTTTTGTTCTTATTAGAAAAGATGGCTTTTGTTCATGACTTCAGTTAAAAAGTAGTCTGTTTCATATATTTTTGAAAACAGTGCTTTGCTGGAAGTCCGAAGTCCATATTTTAATCTGTTATTACATCACATAATGAATGATGAGAGATTCTCTACAATGTGGACCTGTGCCATTTTTAAAACAGTGAATCTGGCCAAATTTGTTGATTTTTAGCAATGGTTTCCAAAGAGAGAGGTTACCATTTTCATGACATGTAAATGATAAGCATAAAGTCTTTATTCTGTAACATATTTCAAGAAAATATATAAGAACATTAGGTTCTTCTGTTTTGCAGACATTTCATCCATGCTGAATCTATTTAGGCTCTGGAGCAGGATGTGGAAAATATATTCCTAAATAAGAGTTCTGTCAGAGTGACATAAAGCAATGTACTCACTCCCTTGTTCTTCTGTAGTAACTCCTACTACTTTGTCCCGTAGAGGCTGACACCTAACAGTTATGTGGGCAGGGCTGGGAATTAATAAATAGCTTAAGTCCAGAAGTTGTCAGGAGAACTGCAAGAGACAAAGAGCTGAGAAGATTGAAGTTGCGTGTTTGCTGCTGCCTAAAGAACCAGAAATGCTGTATGTTAGAACCGAGTTTATACCACAGACAGATCTATTAGACTAACTGCCAATTCATAGTTATTCTGTCCTTGTCACAAGTACTGTCCTTCAACAGACCTTTCTGAATCCGCTCTGTTTACTTACGTACAATATTAATTTTGTACTTTGTTATTAATACTTGCATTGCTTGCTAATGACTTAAGATTCAAATCTTTTTTTAAAGAGATATTTCCAGATGGTACTCTAAATTCGTGCCTTTTTATGTTCATATTTTCACAGTTAAGCAGAAAGCAAATTTGGCTTTCTGAAACCAGTATGCTCATTTTTCACTATTGTTAGTTATATTTGAGACATGCTTAAGCTTATACATGTGTGTATATGCACGCTAATTATAGTAATTGCTAAGTCATGAAGGGGTCGTGTCTATTTGCAGTGATGTTTCCCATTCTTCTGCCATCTCTTATTTTACTAGAGGGAATCTGCTTACAGTAAGATGAAGATCAGGCTTCTCTTAAAACCAACTGGTACTGTTTGTGTATGATTATATTGGAATGTATTAGAAGATGGCCTTCCTTAATATTTCTAAATTTGCTGTGGGTGGCACAGCACAATCAAGCATGTCAGTATTAGTTAGACTCCATTAACTAACTTCTCAGTGACTGGTTGTACTGAGATATAATACATAGTAATAAGAATTTTCTCCTTCTGTTTTTTGTTCATTTATGTTTTCTGTCTTCTCTAGCTTTGTTTACCTATGTTTATGCTTTAAAACCTTACTTGGACATGTTGATTTTAGTGGAATATTGATAAAGCATTAGAATAAGTAATGGATTTTATACGATAACCTTCTCTCTGGCTTTACAGTGTAGTTGGAATGAACAGATTTTTCAGCTGGGACAGAGGTTGTAGCCTTAAAGCTTCTATGCTTCAATAGCTACCGAAGTTCCTGCCATTTTCTAAAATGATCTGTTTCCAGTGGGCATGTGAAGCACTACTTAGCAAGATAGCCCACAGTCTATGACTTCCATTTCACGCTTCAGTGTTTTACTCTTATGTGCACACTTAAAGTGCAATGAATGCTGCTTGTTACCACTCAGATGGTGATACAGTGTAAAAGTATCTGTTAAAGAAGATTTCATTTAAACTCTGTGCTTTTTGCTAAGACCATTGCACGTGCCAGTTGGTTGCAAGTGATAAGAGAGGTGCTAAGCTTGCATTTACTTTATTTTGCTTTTTTTTGCTGATGCTCAAATGAGGTTAGACAGTAGTTCTGTGGTATTTGGGTTCAGATTCTCTCTGCAACTGGCCCATGGCCACATGTGCAACTCACCTGACACCCACTATTTATTTCACTTGTTAGATAGCAGAAAAATCCTTCGGTGCAAAAGACAGCTTAAGGACAGTTCTCTGAAATTTGACTGGATTTGTGTTTCTGAACTCAGATAACTATCCAGGAAAACACTTTGTAATTTTAAATTTGTAAACAGTTTCTCAAACTGTACAGTACATGTCTAGTATGTGAAGCCAGTTCTTGTTTGCCTTTACTTCTATTGCCATGGCATCAGATATTATACTTAATTTCCAGCCACAAGTCCTTTTCATAAAGTGAATATTTATACTTCGTTTTACTCTGGGAACTGTCCTTACTTAGGCATTTTTTTTAAAACTGGAGAATGAACTGATAAAAAGTACTATATGTTTTTAAGTGCTTTGAAATAGAGACGGTGGTATAAATGGGCAAAATTGTATTGATTTCACCACAGCTTTGTTTATCTGTACTTGAAGAAATCTCACTACGTTACAGGTAGGGAACTAGACCAGGAGAAATCTATATTCAAAGGAGACAGTAGCAATTTTACTACTAAAAACATTCCAAAAATCTAAGTGTAGTCTCTGTGCCTGTATTA
This sequence comes from Pavo muticus, assembly GCA_016647715.1. Taxonomy (NCBI): domain Eukaryota; kingdom Metazoa; phylum Chordata; class Aves; order Galliformes; family Phasianidae; genus Pavo; species Pavo muticus. The sequence continues at coordinate 2,269,470 of JACDJE010000090.1, read as the reverse complement.
TAAAATAAAAGAAATATAGGACATGGAATTTAAGAAACATACATTCTTCAGCCTTGTATCTTTGTCTTGTCTGGCTCTGAAGCAGTGTCAGCTTGACTTGCTCTTTTAGTGAGCAGAAAGAGACAGAAAACTGTATTTTTCAGGAATGGAGGGGATACAAATGATACTACTTTAGCAGATGTGTTTAGCACCAAGAACATTTTATTTCTCCTGCTCTATAAATCTATATTATGACTGCTGTAGTTTGTCTCGGGACTTATTTTGAGTTCTATCTTTTTGGTGGACTAGAGAGGCTGTGACATGGAGCCCCTGCATCCAGCAGAAGAAAAAGTGGTGATTGAGGCTGGGCATGAAGCAAATAATGAATGCCACAATTAATGCTAGCAAGCATTCTGCAGAATATTAATACAGGCCTATAGCCCAGCAAGTTCTGGGAACCAAGGCCGGGATGTTCCCAGGGTGTAATGTGGAAAGTAGAATATTTTCAAAGCTATGACTTACTAAATACTAATTAGTTTACTAATGGTACACTATTTACTTTCCTAATTATCAATCTCGTTTGCTTTTGCTTTACACAAAAAGAAGGATGTGGACTGTGCATGGTTAATTACAGATATTTACCCAGGATATTGTCAATTTGCCATTTGAATGTTGTAGGTATAATTACCTTTTAATGTGTATGCTTTCTCTACACAAAAATCTGTCTTTAATGTGCAGTTTTGAAGACATCTAAACTCTTTGGTGCATCTAAGAGCACAGAGGAAGTGTCTAGTCACTATCCAACATGACCTTGTTAAAGTTATTGTATCATTTCTTAGATATCTACCATTCTGCATCCATAAATGGAAACTCACTTCCACCTAATACGGCAACTGTTTCTTGCATTAAAATATCAAACATTACACTGTCTAAATCTGTGCTGGAAAAGATAGCACTGCTCATAATAAAGGCAGTAGTTTTAATTCTAAGGCAGGTATTTCACAGGATTCTTTAAATATTCATTATGCATATGCCTAAAGTCAGTACATACTCTTGAAATTTCACTACTAAGCTTTTCAAGGTCCTAATTAAAATAACCATATGCAGTAGCTGGTATCTTCTTTCTATACTTAATACATTCTTATATTATTATAACTGCAGTAATCTGGATCGGGATATAAGAAAGGTGAATGAGTTTTATTTCTGCCTGACAACATTTTGTAAAACCCACGTTACTGCTGGATGAGAAGCACATATCAGCAACTGCTTTCTTTTTCTCCTTGGGCATGTTATGTTTTACTTCAATGATTTGTTTCTTAGTGGTATTAGCTTTTAAGGCCACTTTGGCTTGAAAAAGAATTACACTTAACATTTAATTGAAAAAGTGCAAAGGAAGGAAGCAGTAATATGTTTTGTTCTTTTATCTGTGCATCCTTTTTATATTATTGATACGGAAGGAGATAGAGATGGTGAAAACATCACATACGTGTATGAAGCATTGCATCCCTGCTAGGCAAATACAGAGCTTTGTAGTATCACAAAGGACCACCGCTGTCCTGACTGCAGTTTTCCTTTGGGATGACTACATTGCAAAATAAACTCAAAGCATTATAAGCTTCAAAAAGAGCCTTAGAGTCTTGCTCCATGACAGAGTGAGTCCCTTGTGGCCGCCACAAGAAAGGTCTGTGGGATTTGAGGTCCTGCCATGATGTCTGAAGTGAGTAGTAGAGATTCCAGGGGATGACATAGAACAGGAGGGTGAGGTAATGGCTGACATGGTCAAAATCTGTATCAGAAAAACAGGCAGACAGTTCTGCCCCAAAATACTCTTTGCTACTCTTAGAGATATTTGTCTTTTGATTACTTCAAACTTAATTGTTTCATCCCTATCTCAGATGATCTGTCATCTAGGCAGCTCCCAAGCTATTTGGAGCAGATATAATACTGTGCAGCGTGGTACTTTGTAGTTGTACCTTGCTTGGCTCTGAGCAAGCTGCCCCCAGGACTATGCAGTCACAGTGCCAAGTCTGGGCTAATTCAACCCCCGGGGAAGTGGCTGTTCTTTTTGCAGAGCTGCTTCTGCCACAGTGAGTGGTGGCAACTTGTCTGGGTGTCCCTTACCATGGCTCTATTTGTGTACCCACACCCTGGATACCTCTTAGATTATAGCCAGAAGCTGTAAGCCTACCTGGAGGCCTACCCCTTTTCCTACTTAATAAACAAATATCTATTTACAATATTGATTTAGGTGATTTAGGTCTTTGGTTACTTCTAGAGATTACCCAGGCATGGTTTTTGTGGAGGTGTTTGTTTGTTTCTAATACACGTTAATGAAATTGCTGCATGAGGATTTAAAAACCATCTCAAACCTCTTTAATGTCTGTCTTATGAAACCAATTTCTTGTTGAGTCCTTCTCTGCTGGATTTATCCCTCCAATTTATCCAAATTTGACACAGAAGAGAGGATAGGAATGTGATTTACAGTAGAATGTCTTCAAGCTGTGGCATACTTCTCCATCGATGGCCATCTAGGTGATCTTATGTGCTGTGTATGAGTGTAATTCAAAAAGCTTGCCAGAGCACTGCCTAGTTTGTCTACTGGTCGTGTAATGGTGAGGCTTCTACATCAGTGGTTGTAGGAGACATCTAGTCTTCTGTGATTTATTTTTATATGGTATGGCAGATCTCTCAGTGTCTCCTTAATATTCCAACCATGAGACTTAAGGCAACAGCAAAAAGATTTCAGGGTAATTCTGGAGCAAGCGAAACTTTAGGAGACTGATCCTACTTCTGCTGCTGAAAGCTGCAAAATTCTAGCAGGCAGCAGTGTTGGTCCCTGCTGCTGGGAGAGTTACTAATGGAAATCTGGGGTTCTACTAAGAGTTGTTCCAGACTGTTAAAAATCATACATGCTATTTAGGAGACTATATCAAAATTTTGTGCCCACCATAATTTCTCTATTACTTTCACGCTTGGTTTCCAATTATTTTTCTATGAAAACCTCATTGTTCTGCCCAACTATGGATTTTGATGCTATTCAAATTTCCAGTCAGATAACAGCACTACAGCTTTTATTAAAAAAAAAAAAAAAATCATGAAACTTAAACGAGGCATATAGCCAAAGAGGTGACATTTTAGTCAGCTAGTGACAATCCTAGGGAAAAAAACAATAGCTTGTGAGGTTTTAACTGGCCATTCATCTCAGTGGAGAAATCTATTTGGGAACCTGTAAAACAGCACCGATTCAATGTGTCTGTGTCCTTCTCCTTAGCAACCTTTCCTTTATCATTCAAAGGAAGTCTTTGTTTTCTGTGCCTCTGCATCAGCAGTCCCAGAAGCTGTAGATGTGACTATGAACCCCAAATTTGTCCAATATAAGTATTATTAGATAGTGAAATCCATGCATGCTACAAAGCCACATGAGATCAGGGGCGATGGTTAAAAAGAAAATGAATGCAGCTCACTGATCAATATGGTCTGTGATTTCTTGCCAGAATATTTATCCATTTTTACAGGAAATGTGCAGGAATTTGAACCCAATATTTGAGTTCATCACTGTCTGGAGTCTGAGGTTTAGTTTTCGTTTTTGCATGTTCCCTTCTAACCCATACCCCTTGTGTAATTCCAGTGTTTTTTTACTGGCTGTGAAATACATTCCCAGTTGCTCAACATGCACACATTTGCTTTTTTTCACCTAGGATGTATTTTCCTACCAGATGTGTCCTATTATGAATGCAAATTTTCCAAATATTGGATTATTCCAGCCACAGGACTCATGACCCTGTACCTTCCCCTGTGTGTTCTGATAATACACTGATAGCCTGTTGTCAGATGTGATTAATGTTACCTTTAAAAAAAAAATGCAGAATGAGCCCTGCAGTGTATTTTATGCCCTGTAGATTTATGTATAGGCTGCTAACTTAGTTTTGGCCATTCTCCCACTGTTAATGAAATGAAAAACAGCCTATGCTAAACAGCTTGTCCTGTATATACGTACCAGTCCTTTACATTTCCTCCATGCCACGTCTTAGTGAGGTGGTGAGCAGCTGCTCAGTATTTGGGTCTAACTCACTTCTCAGTAAGTCAAGAAAAAAGGTTTGGATTCAAATGACAAATCAATATCCCAGTATTTGAAGGGAGCATATAAACAGGAGTGGGAGCAGCTGTTTACAAGGGTGGATAGTGATAGGACAAAGGGGAATGGTTTTAAACCGAGATAGGGGAGGTTTAGGTTGGATAGTAGGAGGAAGTTTTTCACGCAGAGGGTGGTGACGCACAGGAACAGGTTGCCCAAGGAGGTTGTGGATGCCTCATCCCTGGAGGCATTCAAGGCCAGGCTGGATGTGGCTCTGGGCAGCCTGGTCTACTGGTTGGTGACCCTGCACGTAGCAGGGGGTTGAAACTAGATGATCTTTGAGATCCTTTTCAACCCAGGCCATTCTATGATTCTGTGATTCTATGATCAGTGACTTGAGATTGGGATCATACTGTTTTCAAATTTAACTATAGAAAAATCTATCATTCCTCAGTTCAGTTTAGGTGAAACAAAGACAAGAAACGAGCAGGTATAACTCAGAAGCTAGCAAACATCATCATAAATTCCACACCAGCTGCTATTCCCAGCAGTCAGTGTAGTCACGTAGAGAAATTGTGCCTTTGAAAAGATAAATTGATTGGTCCCCTGTCTCAATGCTGTTACTTATTCAGATAGAGAAACGTGTACGAGGCATCAGAGTGGTGAGTAATGCATTTATTAGTCAGTGATTTAAATATTAATGGATTGTATGTTTTAGGAAGCCATTTTGGATAAAATTGTTGCTATTTATTAATAATAATTGGGCAGCTGCTGAAAGCCCTTGTCTAAGGGTCTGCCAAGGAGTTTGCTGTCAGGTCTCTGTGGCCAGTTTTGTGATCGAGCTGAGTCCTACAAGAAATGAGCTGGATCAGTCCTGCTGTAGTCTGAGCAACAAGGAATAAGCTTGGGTCAGGCCATCTTTTTTTCACTATGTTGCAAGGACAACAGTCAGAGGAGTGTGCATCTGATAGACAGAGAAGACTAAAACCTGTTCATCTCCTCTTTTCTCTCAGAGCAGCAGAACTGCATGGTGATGGCTGATTTATTAACTGGGTTTGACCTGCCTTTATTGAGTTAGTAAAAGAAAAATCACATCTGCCAGCTTTTGCTGTCCTGCTGTTGTGGATGAAAGTTAATGTTTTAAGGGTGAGTACCTTAACCACAAAGATCCTGAGTCTTTCCATTTCAAGATCTGTCCGTTCATGCAAATTACACTATTCCTTGTTATACAGGGATTGGTTTTGCCTAATGCTTCTCTAAGTATAAATATGGTATCTAGTTTTATGTATACACAGCCTGGTACGGAGTCAAGGAGCTGTTGATAGCAGCAGTACCAACATTTACAATCCAAAAGGCAGACAAAACGTGCTGCTACACTAACTTACCACTGGAAGTATGTCATGCATGGTTGAACAACAGAGTATTAAAAGCTGAGAAAATGCTAAATGGTGCTGATAAACAAAAAGGTCCCCAAAGGCCAAAGATTCAAACAGTTTTATTCCATGAAAAATAAAATCTGTGTCCAGAGCTATTTACAAAAGGAGCTTTAATCTGTTAATTAGCAAGACTTAAATAGTCATTTTTATTTATAACAGCACCCAAAATGTTTAGGCTGCGTTCAGCCATATGGAGGCATAGTTTTTAGAGACATCACTGACTTTGTGGATTGCATGTGGGAAGAGGAGAGTACAAACAAAAGCAGCCAAATACAGAAACATGTGAGAAGGGAAATTGCTAGTATGCATCGTGGGTTAAACTGTATGCTAGAATTGGGTCTAGAAGTTGTACTGGATTGTGAGTATGGATCTGGATTTCATTCCTTCCTCCCCCAGCAGTACAACTGGCTTCTGATTTTCTGCAACTTGCTTTCCTCCTTGCTCCACTCTTATTTTGTAAGTTTTCTGTAGCAAAGCCCGTTTCAAACTGTGCATATGCTTTCCTAATCCAAATAGAAATGAGGTTTTCAGTGGGGCTGTTGATGCTGCTGTGTTTCTTGTGGGAGAGCTGTCTTGTAGTAACAGCGTGTCTTCTGTAAATCGTATTCTGTTGAAATACTCCTGTTCTAGTTTTCCCAACCTCAATGAAAACTGTGAATTGCTATTTAGTGAGTGTTGTTTGTAATCACTATACCACCCCTCAGTGAAACCAAAAGTTTTGTTAAAGACTCCAAACTAGAAATTGCACATATGCAAACCACAGCTGGTAATAGATAGCTGAGATTTCATAGCTGCCCTGGCTGTACAATGCAAGTTTTGTTTGTGTTAATCCTAAATCCCTAGGCTGCTTTGCAAACCTCAGGCTGTTTCTGGAGCACCAGGGCCCTATGCCCTCTACACTGTAAAGAACAAAGGTTACATTTCAAAAGAAAAGGCACCTAAGTTTCTCTTGATATGTTTGGAGAATGAAGGAGAGAGCAATCTGTGACTGTAATCTATTTTTAAAATTGAATGAAGTATAAATACGTATTGAGTAAAAGAGATTTTAATCTTTTTAAGTTAAGGATTTTACCTTTTAAGTAAATCTGTGTTTTTTCCCTCAGTAATATTAAACTCATTTTCTAGAATCTGAGAACAACATTGGAATGAACTTCTGTTGTATTGCTATACAGGAAAATTTAAAACATCTTTCCTTTGGTTTGGCAGAGTTTACTAGAGATGCAACAAAATGAAAAGCATTTCTCTCAAGACTGATACCCTTTTTCAACTCCAGATATGATTTTTTTTTTTGTGAGCTTAACTGAAAGGAGTCTTTGGAAATCATTCCATATTTAGGAATTGAAAAATCAAACCCGCTTCTCATTTTCTAGTACTTACTGGATGATTACAACATCAGTGCAGAGTACTGTGTTCGACTTTAATGTCACAATGCCATTACTTTTCCTTTATTGCCAAATACCAGGAAGCTGTGATTCTGTTTGATCATAGCTGGGGCTTTCTGGCACCCAGTGTCATGGTTTTTCTTGCGTGATAAATCTACCAGTTTTGCATAAAGACTATGTAAGGTTACTGCATCTCATTTCAAGCATTTAAATGTTTTATGTTAACTCAGATGTGCTGGAATTCATGTTAAATGAAAACATTCTTAAGGAAAAGAGGAAAAAGACAAGGATAGTGTGAGGTGAAGTGCTATGTATCCAGAATGGAAAACAGAGCTCAGAAAGGTTAAAGTAAAAGCCAATAACACATTGCACATACTTTATATATCTACTGGAAGGTTTTCTTTAAAGGCTGTGAGTATGTTTAAACCAAATCCCTTCAGAAAAATCAGAGTTAAAATCACATGAGAAGTATTATCACGAATTGGCTTTTTGTAATTAAGAAAAAGGCGTTTTTTTCATTTTGGAACAAAATATGAACTTATCTGCTTACTCACCAGGAATCTACCCCCCTGGTACTGGGAATGGCTGAATCACTGTGGGCAATGGACTTCAGAGGGAGAGACCAAACAGAAAATCCAAACTGACCAATATCTTTCAGCTGCCTCTGCCTCTTTGAGTCAGAAGTCCAAATCGGTGACCAAAAGTTTACACAAAGATTATTCACTTTTTGGATGCTTCCCCTACAACCAAAGATGCATGTCTGTCAAACAGTGTTATTGTGCTCTTTGTATCAGTTGTAGTTTCCATGGAAATCAATAGGAGGCATTACTTTCAGAGCAACCCATGTAGAAAATATGCCATGTGTATTCCAGTCAGTGAACCGTGAATGTATTACCACTGTTTATGTCTACTAATATGTTGTAATTAACAATAAACTGTCTTCTGCAGAGGGTACAGGTGGGATGTGCCTGACTGTGCTTGAAGAAAATGGTAGTTATATTACCCAATAAAATAATTTCAAGTTCCATCCCCTGAACAGGGTAGATATGTTGTGTTATCATGTTGTCAGGATGCGTATATGGTTTCATTTATTTTCTTTATGGAATCTGGAAGTCGTGCCTGTGTTTGCTGCTGTGGATTATTTTCTGCATAGATCTTTAATGGATTTGTTGAGTTCTCATCAACAGCAGTAAAAATTAATACTGGAGTCAGTGGAATGCAAAATAACGACCTGCAAAACAGTGACTAGATGCATTCAAACAGACTGGAAGATGTTTGACTGATGTGACGGTAGAGCTGTGGTGGGGAAAAAACCTGTCATTTTCCCAGATAATAACCTGGAGGAAAAAATTAGAGGATAGAATTGTTCATTGCAAAATAAGAACCATGTGTCTCCTGAATTAGTTATCCTCAATGCTACAGTATGGTTTCACATAAAGTTTGTGATAAAACTACGCCTGTAGGAGGAATTTAAGTGTTTTTAGGCTCATATGCATGTAAAATCTGTTTGATTAAGATTGAAATGTGTATGCAAAAACCTGATAAATTAGAGTGCCATGTGACTGGAGGGAATGAAGAAGGACAGCGTCAGGGAAGAACAGTATAAAAAGGGAAAAGCAAAATGGATAATACTAAAATGAATAACATTGTGCCTTGAAGTAAAAAAGCTGAAAAATTCACTGAAGGAGCTCTCAAAAGCGTATTATGTTGTAATATTCCTTCGAGGCAGACAGGAAAAAATAGGGTTTGAAATTGCAACAGTCAGGCTCAGCAAGTGTTTCTTGAAATATACAATATTTATATATCAGTGAGTATGTGATGATTAGGGAGGTCTTTTCAATGAAGTGTTATATTAACCCCTTCACCATCTTTTTGAATGGGTGGATAAACGGTCACAGACTAATTGAAAGACTTGTCTGTGAGTCTGGAAAATAGAAGTGAAGGAGCAGCGAGGCCAGGCACTGTGACTTGCCTTGGACTCTGTTCTAGAGTTTGCCATCCCCTGGGCATCTGTCAGGTGAACAACTCAGACTTTAAAATGCTGAGGGTAGCTATTTTTAAAAATCACTAACTAGACTTCCTAGAATTCTCTTTACATTTTTGACATGGGAGAATTTCTTTTACCTGTTTCTAATCAAGTAGTGATAGCCTGTCAGCTGAATGCTGGAATAACTGCATTAAGTATGTGAACTGCCATACCTATTCCCACGTTCCATTGAATAAATATTTCCAAAGCCTGACCAAGGTATTGATGAATGTAGTTACACTTCGTATTTTGAAATACACTTCATGTAATGTCTTTAGTGTAGAATTACAACTGTAAGGCCGAATGCAGAAGTGAGACTAAACTGCTGTGTAATTCATGCCTCTTTCTGCCCTGCACATTATGCCCTTCGGCTCAGGGCTGGTTTAGATGTGGAGAATTTGAAGTATGTGCTCTGTGTTGTGATGTGTGTTTGAAAATATGTACAAATCAAAGAAACCTGGAAATTACCTAAGATGATAACGTAAGCACTGATGGTACTGAGGTTATTTTTCACTTCTAACTTAATTCTTTATTTTAAAAAAATAACATGATTCCATTCTAATCGGTTTGACTCAGTCTGTATTCAAAAACAATATATTTCAAAATAAACACATTTTTAGAATGATTTCCTGGCTCTCCCACTTGGTTTATTTGCTCAAAAATATAATAAAAACTATTCTCTTCTCAGCTGGAAGAGTTTTTACTGCACTCCATGGCCTATCACCCTTTAGTGCTAAATTATAACTGCATGTTAGAGTAAAAATATCAGTGTTTACATAGTACTTCTCATTCAGAAGGATCCAGAAGTACTTCATAACCTTGAAAAACTATAATACAAACAACGTTCAAGGCATACTTTCCCCCATCATTGAAATGCGGGCAGGATGCTGGACTTGATAGAGTAATCATCTGCTGCGATATGGCATATCCTGTATCCCTGCGTTGTTGTGGCTGCTCTGGGGAGTATATGCATAGAATTGGAAATGACAAATTGTACTTCCTATATAACCCTTTATTTGGTATTGTTAAAAATAAATATTGCAAAGCAATTTCTGTCGTAAGCTCTCTATACAATGATTGTTTCCTACAGTTGACTAGAATATTAAATGTTTGCCTGGTAATACTATGGGACATTTGCAGTTGGCAGAATAGTCACACCCAATACAGACCTTCCGCTAGTAATTCTCTCCTTCTGCCACAAACGCACACTTGTGGAGAGTGAAGACCTTAATGAAAACTGTCTGTCACCTTTATCTGAAGAACTAAAGTGTTACTTTATAGAGTGAGATTTTTTTATAGATTGCGTTACTGTCCTTAGATGAAGCATCCTCTCAATTTAATGACTGTTGGTAATAGGTCTCTGGTGTCAACCTGAGGATTTCTCGTTAATATATATTTCATTGGACTTGCGGATTCCAATGGAACACTGAATTTCCTTCAGAAGTTCCTGTACAGATTCAGAATGGGAGTTCATCCATGTCCTGAGAAAATTATAATCCATATATTTTAGGTGCTTTAATTGGATGTTAATGTTTGGTTAGGTTGCACACAGATGATACATTAAATAACTGCTCTTGATACTTACTTGTGGTTTATTTTTCCTTATTACTTTCAGTGTCTCCATAACTTTAGCTCGATTATATGGTTAACTTTCCCTATGCTTACTTCAAGAAAAAGTAACATAAGACAAGATATGAAAACTACTAAGTCATCGATTACAGATATTACCTATTTGTTCTTCCTGATATCATTCATCTATTCCCTCAGAGTTGGCATGCTTTGGATGAGTAGCAGTACCTCATTATGTTTCCCACTTCCAGTGGAGTTTTCTTCTGGTACGAAAAATAGACAGTAATAGCAGAATACAAATTGACACTTGCACCCTTCCTGAGGGCTTGACCTGCCTCCTTGGTGACCTGCCTCTCTGAGGTATAGTTGAGCCATAAGGGTTTATACATGACATTCAACAAATATAACAATGAATAGAAAGTCTGTCTGCACTGTGAGGCACTCTGCATTTTCCTGGGGGCAATTTGAGAGCAGAAGCAATGGTTTATTGCAATTGCTCCCTATGGGAGTTTTTCAGAAAGTAGCTGTATACTTGGGATTCTCAGCATGTCCAGGTTTTACTAGACTGTAGCTTCATTTAGGCAAGAATATTTCTAAATTCAGTTTTATGTACCTCTAGTTTTGCTAATGGTATTAGAGATGACTTGGGACCAAGGAAGTGGTCTGAGACTAACAAGTTTTGGGTTCAGTTCTTTGTTCTGCCAAATCACCCATTCTGACCTTGGGCAAGTCTTCTAACCTCTCTGGCTTGGCTTTATGCCTCCTAACTTCTGATATTTAATGAGACACAAAGTAGTCATGGTGCTGCCTCAGGCTCCCTGCATAGTTAATGGATGAATTGTGGATTTCTGCGTAGCTAATTGGCCCTCCTAAGATCTGTGGTGTACAGATCTCTTCCCTTGAGCATTAAAAAAGCCTCAAGCTTCCACATTCTTAACTAAGGTGTTTCAAGTAGTTTGACTGTATTTAGGTGATATGAAACCACCAAATTCCTTGTCTTTGCTACTGTTTACAAAATGAAGAATGCTTGCCTTTTCTATTTTTATTCCTTGTTATTTTCTAAGGCAAGTGTTGAGTGAAATAGTATAAATCTGTGCAAATGGAGCCTTGATTTTCAATTTCTAAATACTATGGTAGTGCCCTTTAATTGCTATGTTAATACAAATTGGCATCAACTGGATTACATTTCCACTGCAAAAGTATGGAACTATTTAATTTGCTTTAAAGCAGAGAAAGCTGTTAATTATGATTTTGGCATTAAATTTAGCACCTTCAGTTCCAGATTAAAGTTATTGCATAACCCTGGCAGTACTTCAAGTGATAGGAATCTGTCCAGTGGAATGATTGGCATGTGCACTGTGCAAAAGTGGTCCTGTTCTGCCGGTATTGCTTCCTTCCCTTTTAAATAGTCTTCAGTTTCTATTAACTAAGCCTCGGTTTCTGCTGATGAATAATTTTTACTGGGTGCTATGTTGAGCACTTTCAGAAGATCTAAGTGCCTGAGAACATATTGCTCTGCCTAACTGTATGCACTTTGCTCTCATGGGAATAGGTGAAGCAGGCTACGTGTAGAGTTCATTAGTTTGCTGGATTTCAAGCTGCTTTATGTTTCTAAGTAATCTTCTCAACATGCAAATTAAAGATTGAGTTGCTGTAAACAGTATCCAATCCCCTTTATCCTCGTTTTAGTTAAGATTTTTTCAGATGGTATTGCTTTATTTTTCAGAGTTCTGATTCTGAAATTTCCTGATTTTTTCCTAATTAAAATCATTTATTTAGATTTTTCTGTATTAATTCAAGTACGAGAGTCTTCGCAATTTGCAGACAATCTCATCACGCTAAGAGCTCAAAAATAAAAAACATAATTTTCAGCACTTAGGTTGACAAAACAATTTCCTTTTCATATGTCAGTTTCCTTCAACAAAATGATCCAAACAATGTGATTCTAAATGTTTTGTGTTGCCACTTTGCACTGATCTTTTCTCCTAGTTTTTGCAACGGGAACATAATGTCATGGCTCTCTGTGGATGCAGAATGCAGAAAATGACCATTCCACCTGCAGCTTTTGTCTTCAGACAAGGCCAACTCTAGACTGCTGTCAGGAATAAATAATACACTGGCATTTTTGTACACTCAGCCAAAATGATACTCTTGTTTTAACACAAAGGAGAACGACAGCTACTGCTCTCAGAAGAAAAGCTTAATCAAAGCTTAATTTGCTTTTATAATTAAGTCTTCAAAATTGATACACGACACATTCAAGCATAGCATTTTTAATTTAATTAATTATCTAAGGACTAAAAGAATAACTCATTAAAAAAAAGTACAGTATGTTGTGCAAAACTTTCAGAACCATACAAAGACTACTCTGCCTATGGTGCTGCAAGAGCCATGTAGGCCATTGAAGTTGCAGCAGCACTGCAATAGGAGCAAAAATACAACCTTAAGAATACCAGGTTTGTTCTCCTCTCTGCATGTTCTTGCAGGTGGTTTTGGGACACCCAGCTGAAAGCTGAACTGAGGATTGAAATGAGATCTTGATTTACTTTATTACACTGAGCTATTCTTATTTGATAAGGGTCCACACTAGTGTTGTGTTAGATACCATGGCCAGGGGTGGTAGCAGGGCAAGGGAGGAGATTGTTCCCCTCTGCTCTGCCCTTCTGAGGCCCCATCTGGAGTACTGTGTCCAGGCCTGGGATTCCCAGCACAGGAAGGATGTGGAACTGTTGGAGTGGGTCTAAAGGAGGGCCATGATAGTGGTCATAGGACTGGAGCACCTCCTACGAAGAAAGGCTGAGGAAGCTAGGCTTGCTTAACTTGGGAAAGAAAAGGCTCTGGGGAGACCTCACTGCAGCCTTTCAGTACTTGAAAGGAGCTTATAAGCAGGATGGGGGCTGACTTTTCACACAATTCAGTAGCGATAGGGCAAGGGGGAATGGCTTTACACTAAAAGAGGGGAGATTTAGGTTAGATGTAAGGAAGAATTTTTTTACTCAAATTGTGGTGAGGCACAGAACAGGTTGCACAGAGAAACTGTAGATGCCCCGTCCCTGGAGGCGCTCGAGACCAGGTTGGTTGGGCCCTGGGCAGCCTGAGCTGGTGGGGGGGCAGCCAGCCCATGGCAGAGCGTTGGGACTGGATGGTCTTTGAGGTCCCTTGCAACCTCAGCCATTATATGCTTCTATCATTGCACAAGGGAGAAAGGACTTCAGTGAAAATAATTCCCAAGGTTGAATTTGTCTGTATTTTCTCAGTGGCATATTTAAGCAAACCATTTTATCCCTATTATATATTACATATATATATTATTATTATATACTAAATAATTATTATATTATATATATATATATTATATATATTATATATTATATATATTGTTCTGATGCATGTCTTGCTTCCTTTTTTTTACGTTCTTACTATATGTTCAAATTATAAAGCAAATATGAAGTAAAGATTAAAGGTACGAATTGTATGACAAAAATCATACTTTAACAGATGCTGTTCAGAACTCTTGCTGCTTTTCATTTTTCTCCATAAGTTCTACAACCTCTCAGGTGTCTTCCTTCCTGTCTTACAGCTATGCTGAAGATTTTAATGTTTGTCATATCATGAAGATTATCCACAGAGAATAATGGTGGGGAGAACGCTTCAAACCAGGCTGCATTTTTGCCTTCCTTGTGCCACAGTTAGGAAAACGTAGCCCTTGCAGGACAAACAACCACTCTTTGGAAGAGAACACTGTATGGGTTCACTGTGAAACTGTACAAGTTAGAGTCATTTGAAAGCAACTTTAGCCCATATCTTCAGTTTAATAACTCCAGTAGGTGTCCCCATATGATAATTACCAAAATCAAAAAGATGTAGGTATTGCTCTACTGAGTTCAGTAGCAGATATTCATGCTTGTTGTTTTCGGGGATCACACTGTTACCAGTTCACTGTGCGTTGCCAATTTCAAATGAATTATTTCATCAGGAAATCTGAGAGAACAACTGACAGGTGTCTGAGCAAATTCCTTTCTTCTAGATTCTGGCAAACTTCAAATGTAATTGTGTTTATTTTGAGAACACTAGCAACATTTGGTGTTTCCTTGAATCACGTTTTCTATATTATCTGGATCTAGATGCAATGTGTACTATTTGTATTTGTCATCATAATGCATTCTGGGAAAGGAGTGTATTCTGCCTAAAGCTCAACCTTTAATAAACAGTCTTCGATGAACAGATACCAGGTGAATATTCTCTCAGGAGCTATTTCAAGGATGTCTTCTGTATGTAGTGCAAACTGCTTTGAAAAGTTCCTACTGTAGAATTTAGCTGTACAGATGGATGATATCACTGAAATGAACCAGAGTGCTTTCCCGAAGTTTCCCTGAGATGATTCATGCCATAAGAGACGCAGTTCGTTCTGAAGTAAGATAAATAAGTGCATTTGGGTCACAATTTATTGGAAAGGACTGAAGAATTAGGAATCCAGCATGAAGCATTTGTTGCTTGTTGTTCTTGACAAGCCCAAATATCCCTTCATACGCTTGTCTTATTTTTAGTGATGCCTGGACTTTCATTTCTTGAGTTACAGGCAATTGAGCATCTCTGGTTTATCAGCTTCTTTCAGCAGAGATAATTTGTATCTTGGCACTACACCCTCTGAACTACAGCAGGTTTTGTTAAATTGCTGGAGAAAAGTATTTTGACTAAGTGTTATTTTCCAGGTCCAATAGTCCCTTTCAATTTAAGTCATCCTTCATGTTTCCCAGGATTTGTGTGCTATGATAGCTCTCAAGTAAAACTATACACTGTTTGTGTTCTTGGAAACACTAGAATCAGTTTCAGATGACAATCAGAGGAGAACAAACTAGTTTCACAGAAAGGAACAAGCATACCATATCTTGATTCATGTTTGCATGAGACTTTGCTCAAATCAGAGTGTTACCTACATCTGCCCTGGCTCAGTGGTGTTTGTGTAGTGCAACACTGCACTACACAACAGCAGCTGCTGTAAGCTGATGGCCAGAATTAGATAATTTTGCTGTTGTTGACAGTGTGGATGCTGCACAATGCTTGAACATTCTGCCACTGCTGGGAAGTGATAAGAGCTGCAAATAACCTGTGATCAGTCACTGACAAGAAGCTACATTCTGTACAGCGATCTATTTCTGAGGCATCTGATCACAGGTTTTTTACCGTCAGAAGCAAAACCTTTTAATAATTACTCAGATTTTTTAAAAAATAAATGGTGGCAGGGAATATTAGTCCTTGTTTCTCTTCACTTGTATCCTGAATTGTTCATAAGTTTCTTTAATATTATTCAGAAACAGAAGAGGAAAGCTCAAGCTCTGAATCCTTTGTGCTAACTAGGGTCTTTGTTTTCAGACCTCGGGCCTCAGAAAGAAGTGCCAGCAGATTTATTTTCTTCTGTCATACCCAGACCAGGACTTTTTTGATGATCATTGCAAGATATTGTCCTTTTTCTTCACTTAAGAGTGGGTAAAGAGTAGGCTGAGTAGGTAAATATTTTGTGTATCATTTTTTTTTCTTTTTCTAGTAATCACCAACATTGAAGTTTAAAAGAACTATATTTTATTTTTCCATCCTAAACTCATTCTGATTCTTACTGACAGGACTCATTCACTTTCCTCCAGAAGAGTAGCTTTAGGCCAAATCAGTTCATGGCTACATAGAGCATGTTCCATTGCTGAGTGACTGGAGGAGCTCCACATAGCAGAAAGCAAATTCAGTGTGGATCTAATATCCACAGTTTCAGCAGATTGCAGATTTGAAGTAAAGTTTTTTAATTCTGAAATGATGGTAAAGTAGTGCATAAAAGCAGAATTCAATTAAGTGCCAGTAATAATAGTTTCATTACACGACATGTGTATCACTCATAATTATGCTCAGAACTCCGCAAAAGAGATCTTTTGCAGAGTTCCAGAGGAACTCCGAAGTGCTTTAACTTGGAAGTAATTTGAAAAGAATGAAGAAATACTTTCTAAATATGCTCCTGAAATATGACCCCTTTTATTAAACAATAAGTTGATGCTACAGTTAATAGAGGTTAAAATCAGATTCAGAAACATGAATGCAAAGCCCCATGAAAGAGAAGATACAATATTAGCTCTTTGCAGGGATTTGCTGTGACAAAATACTTTTGGACAACAAAGATCACGAACTGCTTCTGGCAGTTAGAGAAGTTACAATGAATGAATCAGCTGTTAATACAGAGCTCGAGGCAATCTGATTGTGCAGATGACATTTTGAATAAGTGACACTCATGTTTAAACCACATGGACTGCAGTAGACTTTCCTATGGAATCTTTTTCCAAATGTTTTGCTCACCTTGCTGTAATGTACTGTCACTTTGAATATATCTTCCTTCCAGCAAGTCTTGGACAACTGAAATACTCTTGGTAAACATTTTCTTAATGATTCTTTCTAAGGAGCTCTGATGACCACGAGGTTGCAAAAGAAAAGCTTCTGTATTTATAAAGTTCTGTTGAGTTCTAATGCTGGGAAGCGATGTCTTTTTAATATGCAACTACAGTTATTAGAAAGATTGTTGCTTTTAAACATGTGGTAGGTCAAAGGAGGAGAAAAAGAAATAATTCCATAGGAGTAACGTAAGTTATAAACAACAGACTTTTTAGGAAGTTTATGTACATATCAGTTTAACATTAGCTGCCCTTTCAGTTCATCTCAGCTGTGACCTGTTAAAAGTGCAATAAATAGCTAATCTGAATAGGCTTGATGTTATTTAGTATCTTCTGGTGGACCTGTTCTTTAACAAGAAGAACCTCCTAGGGCAGAGCTCAAGTCTCAAGGGTAAAGCTCTCATTTCAGATTTCCCGCTTTCTGAAAATTAATATATTGAAAAGTTCCTCTACCCAGTGTTTAAAAATTTGTTGTTCAAAAATAATGTAAAAATAATATTTTTATTATTAATTAAATTCATTTTTAAGGATCAGAATCTTAATGGAAGTGATTTAGTCAGCCAAAGAGAGAATAAATTGAGAGCCAGACAATTTGAGCTGGTTTGCTGACTTTATTTACTCTATCATTTAGACAATAGACCATAAGCCTTCACTTTCTATTGCACATTTTTGACTTGTACATACGAATTGAAATCATGGCCACGGTAAGTCAGCAGCAAAGCTAGCACTGAAACCAAGACTTCGCCTTGCAAGTAGTTAAAGTAGTAAAGGGAGCTATTGCTAGTACTGAGTGCTTGTGTAGCTTCTGTGGGACTTGGATTATTGCTGTTGGGCACAGAAAATTTTATTGTTCCTGCAAATATAGTATTGAGACGTTTTATATTTGTAAGGGTATTTTTTCCGCTTAATTCCTATTATGTAGGGAAGAGCTTAAATTTAAACAATGGAACATCTGTTCTTTTTTCACTAACTCTTCCATGTAAAAGGATGTAATAGAAATTCTGAGGTCTAATTATTAGTCTTTTATACAGATAAAAACATACAGGGGCTAGCATTAATGTGTGTATAAATATGCATGCAATCATGCAGAAATTCCATCTTAATTTCATCCTTAACCCAGAGTCAACTATAGCCTTTCAGTAAGTAGGAGGTTAACTGAAGTGTTCTTGAAAATTGATTTACATTAGGAAATCTTCTTGTATTTGAACCAATAACAAAATGTTCATTAATTTAAATAGGGAAAATTTGCCCTTTTTTGCAGAGAGGAGAAAAGATTACATCTTTGATTTGAGGAGCAGAAGGCTTGTAAGTCAAAAATGCATCCTTACTTGCAAGAGTTCTCACTTAGAGTGACTTCAAACTAAAATAGAGAAACTTATGATATTCTTAATAATTAATAATGTTATATAGTAATAATATCTCTTTCATATATCTGTTATTAGTGGTTTTGATTAATTACAATGCTTATCAGTAAAACCACTTTTCTTACTTTTTAAATCAAAATTAAGAATTAAAAGAACACATTTGCTTGAAATTGTCAAGGTTTATGTGAAGGATTTCTGAATTCTTGGAACTTCTGTAACAGTTCAGTGAGAAAACCTCGAAGGAGACTCAAAATGTGTTTAAAATTAAAAGTCTCTAAGTCAAAAAGGAGGTTAGTTTTGTGCTCACTGAGCAGCATTTTTATAGATAAAAGACAAACCAATTAAGGAAAATTTATACCCTCCTTTATAAATACTGAATTTTTTCATAGTCCTAAATTACTGTCTCAATTTGTTGTGTCTCAAAGAATGCTTCTGTTTACACAAAGAAAATAAGTGTAACATATAATCAGCTTATAAAAATGGAATGAAATAGAATCTCTTATACTTTCATAAATGTTAAATAGTGTAACTCTTGTGATAGAAATGTTCTTTCAGTCTTACATTAAAAATATATTGCTTATTTATCAACATTATTTTGAAGTTTAGCTTGAAGATGCAGTCTAAATATTGAACTTGTGTGCTACCCTTCTAGAGCGCAGAATAGACTTCCCTGCTTTCAGTGCTGAAAAAGCTGCTATCTCAGTGGCTATCTCAGTCATAGGTTTTTGTGGCTGTGGCTTGGCTAAATGCTACTTCAAACAGCAGAGCACAGAAGTGATTGCAAAGCACTGTCTGTGAATTCTTTTTCCGCTAGGTGGGCAGGGATTTCTCATTTCATACATCATTCACAACTCGCTGCAGTGATTCCACAAAGTCAGTTAGGAGGCTGAAAACAGTTAATGGAAAAGAAAAACTTCCTTTTAGTTTGGGATATTTTTTCCCTCTCCTCTTAGCTCTACACTTGGTTCCACTCTGTACCTGCCTCTATCGGAAACACTGGCAAAGTCAAGGGGGTGTTTATGGCAGAGGTATCTGGGGGCCTCTTAATAACAAGTGGTTACAGAAAAAGGTTGGAGCATCAGCAAGCAGGAATAGCTTTCTCACCATAGAGGGGAAAAACAGTCTAAGTAGGATCTCATTTTCATGAGAAGATTAAGTGGCTGGCTTGGCCAATTACCTCCAAGCTTGCCTCTATCACCCAGACAAGCCTGTGGCTTCTGACTTTGAACAAGGGACTGCCTCTGAAAAAGTGGTCTGCTTTTACAGAGTTGGTAAACAACAGAGGTAAGTCATATTGTGTATTTCCTCATAGAAAACACTGATTCTGTTGGAGATTGAAGGCATTTGAGATCTCACAGGAGGTACAGCGTTAAGCCCTCTATGTCCCCTGCATGGTCCTTTGCTTGATGATGTATGGTGTTGGCTGTGGCTGCTACTGCAGTCAGGAGTTTTACTCAGAGGACCACAGCAAGGGCTCAAGGCATATTAGCAGTTTGTATTCATTAGTGTTATATACACTGAATTAAGAGGTAGGCCTTTATAAATGAGTACACTTATACAGGTGACTGTCTTAAAATAACTTCACTTTCTTGATGTAGCACTTCCAATTTCAATTTCAGCTTTACTAGAAGTTTCATTCAGCAGTTTATGGGCTGTATTTTAATTTTGCTAATGTAAGTAGATGATGAACAAGCAGCTGAATATCTGTCTTTCTTTAAAAAAGCTATACAGTATTAGGAGTTCCGGGTAAAAGAACTGATGGATTTCTTATCACACAGATGTGTGAAAGTCACGTGTACAGTAAGGAGTAAAGCAGGTTTTTTTCTGAGTATAAAGAAATGTGAAATCCCTGTAATTTGGAATGTTAAAGTTAGTGAGTCAGAATTTGACCTAAATTATAGCAGAATATAGGTGTAATTATTTCACTGAAGTTAATGGTCTTCTCTGGAATTGTACTTCTATAAATTAATTCAATATTTCTAGGTAGGCAGTTAACTGAGAGCCATCTCGCTCTTAACAAACCCCACAGAACTCTGAGCCTTGATTCTATATTGCAGTGCCATCTTTTTTCTTCCCAAGACATGGTATAACGTGGCACTAGCATTGTAATCTCAGTTCAACCAAATGACTGACAGCGATGCTAGTAGCATTTGTTGCTAGCTTGGCACAGCCATAGGCAGACGTATGCCTTTTCAGCTCTGTCATTGCAGGACTGTGAGTGAGTCCCTACAGCTGTTGGTAGTTGAAGTGCCCAAGAAACTTCACTTGTGTCAGTCATTCTTCGGTGTTCCTGCAAATCATCACATCATAGAATGGTTTGGATTGGAAGGGACCTTTAAGATCATCTAGTTCCAACCTGCCTACTATAGGCAGGGATACCACTAGACCATGTTGCTCAAAGCACCATCCAGCCTGGCCTTGAATGCTTCCAGGGAGGGGGCATCCACAGCCTCTCTGGGCAACCTGTTCCAGTGTCTCACCATTCTCACAGCAGAGAATTTCTTCCTAACATCTAGTCTGAATCTAACCTCCTCCAGTTTAAAGCCATTTCCCCTTGTCCTGTCACTACCTGCCCTTGTAAAAAGTCCCTCCCTAGATTTTCTGTAGGCCCCTTCAGGTACAGGAAGGCTGCGCTAAGGTCTCCCTGGAGCCTTCTCTTCTCCAGGCTGAAAAGCCCCAGCTCTCTCAGCCTGTCCTCATAGGGGAGGCACTCCAGCCCTCTGATCATCTTTGTGGCCCTCCTCTGGACCTGCTCCAACAGCTCAATGTATGAAATCTCTGTGCAGTAATGCAGTCACTGTAGCTAGCACTCTGTTTTCAATAGCGTCTGTTTTATACTCCCTCTTTCTCAAGGTAGTCTACTAGATCTCACTCTGGATAGTAAACAGTTAAATTCATATAGGTTTATGTGTAATGGCTGATAGGCTGCTGACAGATATGGACAGTCTTTAACATTCTCTGACTGTGTATGTAAAATCATCATATATTCCGGTTTACCTCACATGACATTATCAGCTATTAATCATTTATAAAACCCTTCAAATGACATATTCTTTGTATATGAGATGTTACTGTGTCAAGTTTTGTTATACACAAACAAAGCAGGAGACTTCATTTTCCTTTCAGTCTGATGTTAGTGTCATGATTGCTTTAATCTTATTTTTATCTGTCTGGAGAATCTTGGCTTTTAACAACACTAAAAACCAAGTGGTTTAATTTTGTTGTTGGTTAATATTGCTGAGCTTCTCTCCTAGATTTTATTCACAAATGTTCACATCAAACATACTTTACTTTGTTTTCCTTTATCCTGTTGGAGTTTCAAGTATGCATCACTCTGATATTTAGCATTATAAGAGTTACTGCCTCATTGAACTCACATGACAGATATTCATTTGTAAGCCAGTGAAATACCAGTGCTAAATTCAGAAGCACTAATGCTAATGTGTCCTTATTTCCTCTTTTCTTATTGCCAAAATAAAGAAGGTTAAGATACCAAACCACAGTATATATCATAAATACCTTAGTATCAAGCTAGCTGTTCTGTGGGACAGAGCCATCTTTATGTATGCATCTGTACATCTATTTATTTCTTTGTTTATTTATTTATGGCAATGAGTTTGCACCATTTACTGATATAGATTGTTTAAATTCTGTCTTTGTGTTCAGTTTTATTAGGATCATCTAGGATCTATGTTAGTAAAATCCAAGCACAGAATTAAATTATATGTATATATATAATTTATGAATTTATTTTGGCAAATTATATTAGAGCAGTTAATTATTTATATATGTGATGTAGAATTATTGTGAACAATCCAATAAAAAAGTTCAATTAAAAACCTAAATTATAAGTTTAATCAGAATCTTCAACAGCACAAAAAAATGATTTGCATATTGTCTCATTGAAGAATGCTTTGTGTAAGATGAACATTGCACTTTTGTGCAGTCTCAGCTCTATTAGTTATTTCCGCTGCATAAGAGATCATATATCATTTAATCAATGGCAATTTTCTCTGCGGCTGCAGTTCCTTTAAATATAAATAAATCTGTAGTGCTCCAACACCATACTGAGAATTCAGTGTGTTCTTTGCTCTTGTATATGAGCAGTATCAGTATCTGAATCAACACAAATTAGAAAATATGGAGTGTTCCAAAGGAAAGCTGTGCCTATCTGACTATCTTCTGTTTAGTACTACTGAATTGTTGGCCTGCCATCATAGAAGTCACATCAATACATTAATAACAGGCTTCAAAAAAGCTTTCTTGTTTTGGCTAAAAGCACATAAATCTCTAAGAGTATCAACCGTAACACAGACTGATTGGGGAGATTATTTTATCCGGTAAAGTACAGAAGTAAGAGCTCCCATGAAAATTGATCTTATTAACTACAGAGGAAAATTGCATTAAAAGAAAAAAAAACAAAAGCACAAAGCCCCACCTTACTTGTGCTTTCATGCCTCCTTCTTTTTGTTTAAATGGAGGTTTGAGATCCATGCAAGAACAGTTTCAAACCCAACGCACTTCAGTAGCTTTGGCTAAACTCTGTAAGCAGTCAGCATTTAGCACAACAGGATGCTCCTCCGATAGAAGAATGCATTAATTTTGTAGGTTCACACCCCCAGATTTAGATGTGTTTTGTGTTTTTCCTTCATTTTTCTTTCCATGCAGTATATTTGAGTTTAATATTTAGATCTCAGTTATATAAGCATGTTTGTCAAGAGTGAGTTGATGGAGATCTTGTTACACGGAGTTCTATATATGACCTTTTGGGTATTTTGGACTTTTGGATTGGGAAGTGTTCTATTTAAGAAAAGTATCCATTTTGATTTGTGAACAGAATGAGCATAATGCAATAAGTGGAAAGAAAAGTGTACATGTATGTTGGTATATATGTGAGAAGTTGCTTATTTCAGAATGAACAATTGTTTCCTCTACAGTCATTGTCATTTTATGTGGCAGAACTCACTGCATTCATTCTCCAAGGCAAAGTCACCCAGAAGCAGTGGTCACTACAGACTCTATTTTTTGTACAGCCCTCTGTGCCATTATTCAAATAATTCCACAAATTCCATAGATTAGTTGCTGAGCAGGGGAGATAATATCTCTCTCATCTCTTTTCATCTAGCAGCAATACAGGAGGCTTAGTTGATCGGTGTCTGTAATGAGGGCTATAAGAGTGCACAGACATTTGGATCAAAGGGCAATCTCTCTCTTTTATGTAACTGTGGAGCCTCACATATCACTGGATCATTCGCTGCACTTGCTGTAAATAATTCTCTCTATCAGAGCTAAGTACTTTGCAACCGTTGCCTCTAAGTTATAAAATGATCTATACCACCTCCACTTCGGTGCAGTTCTCTGACCTGAAGTTACTCCTTTTCGCTCAGCTCCAGTTGCAGATTTATGACCGCAGTAGTACATTTTATTTCAAGTGGACAATGCATTTTTCATATCAAACAGAATTTGTTTTCAATGAAATGTTTCATCATCACCTATTATTATTGTACTTTGGAAAGTATGGTGCCTAGCTGAAAATATGAACTTATCTCTATTCATTGAATAGCTTAGAGCTACAGCAGGGACAGGAGCAATGTAGGTTTCCTCTGAAGAGTTTTCAAACAGAACTGTTGGGATCATTCTGTGTGTTTGCTCATCTGCTTCTTTACTGGCACATAAGATGGAGGATGAAGACTTGGCATTTACAGGTGGATGCTATGGAATGCTGGAATCTAGACATTGAAGGTTGGCTGGAAAACACTCAAGAACCTAGTACCTGAAGAAGCATACAAGGCTGTGCATTGTTTTGCGATCCTGACTTAGACCTCTTTCCTGTAGCTGTAAAACTGTGAAGTCTGAAGTTCTGTGCTATGGTTTTGCATCATGTTTTTTTTTTTTGCATATGATTTTGCCAAGGTTTCTCAGTCTTTCCTCGTAAGATCGATGTCCTAGTCTTCCAACCATCTTTGAAGCCCTCCTATGGGCTCTCTCCAGTAAATCCATGTCCCTCTTGTACTGCGGAGCATATCACTGGGCACAGTGCTTCAGATGTAGCCTCACCAGGACAGAGTAGAGGGGGAGGATAAAAGCATGCATCAGTCATGAATGAGATATTTTAATAGTTAAGATTTTACTTATGCCCTAGAAGAGGATGCTCAAGCAAAGAAGAATTCTGATTATGCTACATGCCTGGAAGAAATGTGGCCTTTTCCAAAGTACTGGAGTATAAAATGTCTTCAAGAGCAATCACACGTACACAGTATCCTCTTCTGTTTAATGTATATACACCTTCAAAAAGAACAGAACTGCAAGCAGTATAACATCAACTGCTTCCTTGCCAAAACATGATTTTAAAAGTAAATAATATAAAGGTAGCAACGATGTCTTACTTTTTATTGTAAAGCTCAAAAATAATGCAAGAATATGAAATTGAGAACTGTTTTCCCAGCTCTCTTATATGTGTAACTGTTCGTTCATTTTACAGTCATATGCTTTAAAATAGGGATGGCTGAAGGGGCTTCCTGCTGCTTGTGGCTGTTCCCTTTTCACCAGACATTCCTCCTTCCCTTCACCTCCCCATCCTTGTTTGGAGGCAAGATTCAATTATCGTTTCATTATTTGTCCTCATGAATATCCTTTTTACACTGCATATTACTTTCTTGCTCTGGATTTAACTCTAGCAATCTGTTATCATCCTGCTACCACTGCCTGTTACGCCTTCCTGCTTGGCACCTTCTCTGTCAGCGCTGCCCTGCTCTTTTCTGTGGTGCGGGAACATGAATTGGTCTGGATATAATTTTGCCTTTCTAATACCCAGAACTGAAAGGCTGTAAAAATATGTGAACCTCACTGCATCAATAAGTCATTCACTGATAGCTGGAGAAACCATTTGATCTCAGTCTGTCCCATCGGTCCCACTGTGCTTGTGTCCTGGTGCTGAGGTGCCGAGCAGTGTCAGGAGGCCGTGCTGCTTGTCCATGTGTCAGGTGGCTGTCACAGAGACAGTGTGTGAGCACAGAGAGTGGTGCATTTAACACCTCGGAGATGACACTTTCCTAATGCGCCTTTTCACAGCAAGTGTTGGAGGCGAGAATGAAAATGGTAGCGCTGAGACCTGCAGCTGTCTTTCCTTTGGTTCTGACGACTTAGCAGCGCTTCACACGTGCAGCGTTATCACTTACACTGAGCAGTCCATCTCTGCCATGCCCCGCACTTTGTGCCAGTTTTCAGTCAACTTCATTATGATAGTCACCTGCTGTGGTGAATTACCTCTGAATATACCTTTATGTGTCAGTTTTTCCTGTTTCAGATGCCATCAGCCTCTTGTGATAGAGCTGTGGTAATAAGACAGATAAAGGGCAGCAGAGCAGAGCATTCAGAGAGTAATGGAAGGAGCGAAATACAGAGCATACACTTTGTCAAAGGAGCAAAGCAGCTGCTATGATAGAAGAAATTTACTGACAGGCAAAAAAGAGATGAACCTCTTAATGCTTTGATTCCAGCAAAGCCAAACACTGATTTCTGCTGTTCTGTTCACTTACCTCGTACTGAATAGGTGCACAATGTACTACTGCATGTGTCAGGGTGGGGGTCCTGAAAAATCTGAAAAATGCCCNTTTTATTAAAATTATCAGCCTAACTAAGGGGAACAATTAAAACCCAATCAGCATCAATGGGACCAGTGCTGATCCCCCGTGAGTGTTATCTGTGTCCTTCTCTGGCTCATATCACTGAGCAGATCTACGTAATGTCATGCATATGTAATCTCTCTAAATAGTGAGAGACTCCTGCCAGAACTGTTCACCGAATTCTATGTAACAGTCAGCTAAATAGAACAAAATAATGAGAGTCACTATAACATTTACACAGAATATACACTGCAGCATTAGCTATCTTTCCATATCTCCAATCAGATGTTCTTATTTCTTTTTATTTGTATTAAGCAACTTATAGCCTGAATTTTGTCCTATGTAGGGTTAGTAAGACTTGCAAAAGCAGTTTTAATTCAGTGCATTTAAATCTTTCATGATTGGTGTCGCTGTGGAGTTAAGAGTGAGGCAGCCCATTTTGGACTACTCTGTAAGACTACGATAACTGAATTTTTCACTGTCACAAGCTCAATGGCTAGAACTTCTGGTTATGACATTTTTAGGAAGGCTGAGATGCTGGTTCAAAGTCAGCCTTACATAGCTGGAGGCATTATCTCTTTGAAGAGAAGTTAGATAAGTAGACATGGCTGCTACTTAGGTGATGATTGCTTAATCTCTCTCTTAGGTGGTGATCTGCCCTTCTGTTCACAAATATCCAAATCCCTTCCTCCAGTGAAATTCATTCACTGTTGTACAAATATTTATTCAAGACAATGCACAGATCTGAATGACACCAAAATAAGACTGCAGTAACCCCAATTAATTTCAGAAGGCTTGTTCTGGATTTATCCTACTTAGAGATAAATAAATAAATAAATGTATATTTATATTATATCTGTCTTTGAATTGTATAGCATTGAGTATAATGATGTGCCGAGCTTCATTCTCAGTTAGTAAAAATTAGTCTAGGGTAATCAGTGGAAAAATGTTAGTGTAGACAAGACTGACAAGCTAGATGTTCCATTATCACTTTGATCAAGCAAAATATCAATGCAAGTGAATTCATTTTATTCTGCCATACCCTTTTGAGAATGAGAAAACTTCTAAAACAGTTTTTTGTTGTTGTTGTTGTTTATTTTTCAATAATTTTTACTTACTGCCATGTGTAAGAAATAAAAATTGAATTCTAGCCAGTTAGCCAATTAGTGAGTTTCCTACTGGATTAGTGTTTGGTATATAGAAATTAGGTTCTTTCAACAGAAATTTTCTACAATACTTAAAAATAGTTAAGCTTATCATTAAACCTTTTTTTGGGTCTTCAACTTTCAGCAAAAATGCTCAGTGGAGAAATCAGTTTCATCCGACACTCAGATGTATGAGGCAGATGCTTTACCTGTCTTCCACAGCGCTTTACCATCACAGCCCTGATTGGTACCAAGGAAATGTGGCTTAGCTGCAGTGGAAGCAAGTGCTTATCCCTGAAGCACTGTTATGACTTCCAAATTAAAAAAAANCCCCCCCCCCAAGAGATGGTGAACAGCCTTTTAAAAAGAATCTGGGTATCAGAAAACAGTAGGGACTTTGTTGCCACAGTGATACCAAAATTATGTGTCACAAAATTTTAGGGCGGAAATAAATGCAGAGGAAACACGAAGAACTGAAAAAATCTGTAAACTGGAAATTAATAAAACATTTGGCTAGCTGTGAAGAAGGATAGAATTTGCACAGTGAGCAAAGGTTTAGCTGAGGTAAAACTGTAGATGCTCTTCTCATAGAGTTGGTTAAAGATATGCAAGAAATGAACATAAGAGCTTACTCAGCAACGTGCCAGATAGGATATGCTAGGCAACAGGCTAATTAAGGCTAGGCAAAAATCTGTGGAGAGATACTTAATGCTTACCTAAGGAATCTTATTTGATGCTTTAAAGAAGCTAAAAATCTTACCTGTGCACATCATTGCTAATAATGCCAGCAGCCACAGTGATCATTCCTGAAAGTAAGGACAACGGATAGTAGTGTGTGAGCTGGGAATGCCTTATCACACCCTGCTGGAATCCCCTAATATAGTGGAATTTTTTTTTAGTGTATTGAAAAATAGATGGCGAATTTAAGATGTTGGAATTTAAATCTTTCATATCATTTCTTCTGTCAGTATAGAAGAAAAAAATTGTGAATTAACCCTCAAAAAAATTATACATTAAAATCAAAAGATTTGGTAAGACAGACCAGAAGTGTAGCTTTTGAAGTTAAGTAAAGCTGACAACATTCATTTACAAAGTTCAAATGGCAAATGAAAAACATCTACAGTGAAGCAAAAGGAAGAGACCCATCTTTCATAAGTAATTTATGAAGTTTTAATGCTCAGACAGAAGGAAATAGAAATGAAACCAAATGTAAAGGATACTATACTACCAGTGGATGAACTAATATGAACAGGAGGAAAAACTAAGTCATGTACAAATTTAGTTCAATATTTCTTTGTGTATAAATGATACTGAATTTTGGTGAATGAGGTTGTGGTGTCATGTATATTTTTTTGCTTTCTTTCATTTTATATAGTGGTGATTTTGTGGCTTAGCGCATGTCTATTAAGCTTTCAGCTAGAAGATTATGTACAAGAACTTCAGAACTTAGCATACTGACTCCAAGGCAGAGTGAATGCAAGGGCCTTTACTCCTGCACCCCTAGCATTTCTGTGCTTGCCCAACTTTTCTAACACATGAATGAGCCTGTGATGCTACCAAAGGCCTTAGCAAGGGTCATCAGCCACCAAAACCTATAATTACAAGAGAATACTCCAGTTTTCATCTCATTTTTGAGTATTTGGTTTGGGCCTTAGCTCCACTTACCATCAGAAATGTTGAACTGGAAGTACCGTTTTACAAAGGAGCAAAGAGTTGTTCTCCTAAGGAGCAGCTTAGGCTAAGCCTAAATAATATGGAATAGTGATGGAGAGCAGGATGATACAACTCAGCCTTCTGCAGTGTTTTCTTACTTACTGCGCTGATGCTGCTGGCTCAGAGCCCTTTGCACTGGGTACTGGGACTGCACAATTGGCACAAACATGGCTCTCCACCACAAAGGGCTCTTCATGCAATAGCGAAGGATTGCACAGGCTGGTATGTGAGGGCCTCTCCATGCAGCTCAAGTAAAGGATTTCAAACACAGAAGCTAGATCCTGTTTTCATTACACATTGCATATCCTGCAAGTTTTTCATAGAAGCATAAAAGGAAGAGCTCAGCATCTGACTAACAAGTACCTTCTGAGGAGTGCTTGTGCTATTCCTGTTGTCCAGTAGATTATGCCGCCTGATTCAAAGTATATGAAAGGTTTAAATGATGCTAAAACTGCAAGAGCAAATTTATAGACCAGACAGACACTCCAACTGAAGTGGTGAATGTCATATTTTAATATTTTGAAATATTAATGAAGAATGCAAAGGGAAAGGATAAAAGGACATAGAAAACATTGTCTAGATAAAAGTCATCCCTGAACTGGTTAAAAAAATACAGTACTCATGAGCTGCCTTCAAGAGGCTGGCTGCCTCTTGGAATGGTTCTCGTGCACCGTGTTATTCAAGCAAAAGAGATGATCTTTCCTTTTCCCCATATTCAGGATACATCTTGATGTAGTGCACTGATATATGGCAAGACTGCCTTAATCTCTCTTTTCAGCACAGAAACAAGTTGGACAACTTTGATAGTATTTTTTCATTGAATGTCTTTCTTCATTTAGTAAATGCAGCAAAATTTTGTCATGCAAGTTTCTCCTCAGACATGCTTGATTTAGACATGCTTAAATTACTTGCAGCCAAACTGATTTTATCTGTCAGTCAGGAATACTTTATAATAGTTAGCTGTTTCATAATTTTTAGCAAATATCAAGTAGAATCAGGACTTCTTCCCTTCAGAGATTAGTCCAATGTGTCTTTGATAATTCCGATTGCAGAACTTTCTGTTGTTAATTAGTATGCAAATTCACGTTTTAGTACTCTGTAGTCTGCCACTGAATTTTAAAGGGATCCAGCTAACTCCTCATGATAGTACTAAATGAATAAAGATACAGAAGTAGGAAGAATTTCCATATGCTTTCACAGGTGCCTAGGTTTTACTTACCCAGTATCCTGGTGTATCTATATTTTATGAGTGGTGCATAAGTGATGCAACTAGGTTTACTGTTCTTTGCTCCTTCAAGGGGGCTGAGAGGAGGACCTATATATGCTTCAACAGCAATCACAGTATTTCATGGCAGCCATCAGTTTCAGACTCTCTCCCATAAAAACTTGATGTTAATCAGTGTGGATGCTGATTCTGTATCCTTTATGATCAGACATTGCTGGCCTGCCTTCTGTGCTTCTGCAAGATTAGATATAGCTTTACTAAAAATGCTTGAGAAATATCATGTCTTGCATGTACTTTGTTTGCTGGAAATATTAAGTGTTTAAGTATCCTGATGAGGCGGGCAGATGTTAATCCTTGCAGAGAAGATTTTGGCTAATGTATAAACCTGTCAAACAAATCATATAGGAAAATATTTTGTGTGATCTGATGTATTTTTTCATAATCTAAACCAGATGTCAGACACCAAAGAAGCTGCATGTAGGCATCCACTTGAATGGCTGCAAGAGTTTTGTGCTCATATGCATTAAGTTCTGAAGGTTTGTTGCGTCTAGCCTGCAAAAGTTGCATGATAAACTTTAGACAAGCCAATAATTGTCTTTGTTGAAAAGATTCTGAAAGGCTCTTAATAACGTGTAATGGTAAGGTAGAGGCTGTATAAAATAGATATCATTTGCTTGTGAATAAAAGGTAATAAATGTGAAACATAAATTCATATACTAGTGATAAATAAATAGATTTGTACCCAAACAACTATTTGTAGAGTGCAGAGGGAAGAGTAACTCTTATGTTGTAGCCTCAAAGTTGTCCAGTCATGCATTTCCACCCTTAAAGATCTATGCTGAATCTTTAACAAATAGTCTTACTCGAGGAATTCTGAGAATTTTCAGGAATTTTCTCTTTCTGAGCAGCGGAAGACATCAGCCTCTTTCTTCCACTCAGCTTTCTGTATTTTACAATTTGAACTCAGATTCTTAATGGCACAGTCACTGTGAATTTATTATCCTGTTGACAACTGATACCTTAAAAAAAATGATACTTTAAAATGTGGTTGACTGAACTGCATTTGAGGGTAGATGTTTGAGCATTCACAATTAAAGGTTTCAAACACTGCCTTGTAACAATCAAATATTTTTCTCATAAAAGAGAATCAGAATTCTCATGCAGTCTTCATAATTCCTCAAAACACATTCTTCAATAAAAAAAATACAGAAGATTTTTGCAATAAAAACACTGGCTGTGTGTTTTCCAGAGCTTAGTAAAATGGACTTATGATTTGTACCGCCCTTCTTTTCCCTCAGAGGTTGTAAAGACAATGTTCATATTTTCCAGCTACTCTTTATTTATTTCCTCTTTTGGCTGTCTCTGTCTATATACGTGTACTTTAAGAACCAGCTTTAGGAAGGAGTTGAGGGGGAGATTTTTTTTCTGGAAACCATTCTCTCCTTTTGAGAATTAAACGTTATGACCACAGCAGTGAAATTCAGGTGGAAGTAATTACTATTATTTGCCCCTCTTCTGCATTAAGAGACTTGCTTAAACAAGCCCTGCGCATTGCAATGGGGATGCTCTAGATTGCTCTGCATTAGATATACTAGATTGAATACCAGAAGACAGCAGAACCATTTTAGTATGTCTCCACCTATGCTAATTTACCAGCTATCTCACTGGTGCTAATGAACTGAGACATAATACTGTGCTAACAGGGAGTCATGGCTTCCAGTATCCAGCCAAATTTATTTAACTTTAGCCTGAGCATCTCTATGCACTCAATGAAATGCTGTGTTGTGTAGATACAAATTGAAGCAGATATTAATGTGCTTTTAATGAACTAGCAGAGAAAAAAACACCCTTCTCCATATATTTGTTTGATTTTTTTTTGTCTCTGTGCTCATAAAAAACAAAATAGCTTTTTGAGAGCACAGGAATTACTTGAAAACAAATACCTTTCTAGTATGAAAAATAAGCAAGCAAACAAAAGGCTTCCCCTTCCCTCCCCTCCTTCTTTCTTTCATTCATTTGGACATATAAATGGAAAATAAACTCCAAAAACACAATGAAACATAATCCTGATACTGCTTTCCCTTGCAGCATTTAGTGTGTCCCCTACCACGAAGTCACAATTTACGTGTTTATTAAGAGTAAATTTATGTCAATTTATCTGAAACATTTTTGTGTAACTAGATACTACACTGGAAAGCGGTTTAAAAAAAACATGCCCTACTTTGGGAAATTTCAGGAAGTTACTATAATAGAAAAATCTGACTTTTTTTCAGAGTAAGAAGATAAAGATTTAATGTATGATTTGCAAAACAACTTTTATGGTTTTCTTGTTGTTGTTGTTTGTTATTTTTGTTCAGAATTATAATATTGAAAATTCTAGGTCTTGTACTAATATTGTGATGTTTGGAAAATTTGCACCATAAATAGAACAGAGTTTGGCTGAGAATTGTGGATGTTTGAAGTTTTGCATCTGCTTAAATTTCAACCACTTATTTAACTTGATGTGGTGATTCACTGCCTCACACTGCAGTCTGCCTTCTCAAACCAGAAAGTAAGAACCAGCTCTCTCTGTGTTGCCTGTGTCAATGCTTCTTTATTGGAATTTCTCTACTCAGCAGAGATTCTTGCTAAATGTGATGCAGATTCTGGCTTTCTATTGTAATTTCAAGAGACTGGACTATGTAAAGGCAATAGTGCACACTGATTGGAAACACAACTGTAGTAGACTGAATACAACTAAGCAGATTAATTTCTTGTATATTCTAAATGCTGAGCTAAATCTGGCTTAACCATTTTTTATCTTTTTTTTTTCTTTTTTTTTTTTTTTTTGGTAGACAATAAACAAACCCCTATTCCTCACAGTCATGTTTGAGGGATCACATTACAATGTCAAATTAAAGAGGCATGAAAGGGGACAGCCTGGAATACTTAAAAACTCTTAATAGAAAGCTGGAAAAAATCATGTAAATAGTAGTTTCTGTAGTGCTTGTAAGAAGAGCAAGAAGCAGGGGAGGGACCATCTCATAACTGGCTCTAGAACAGAGACAGTGGTGTCAAAAAGAAAAAGATACTGTGGGGATCCTCAGGGAGCAAGGCAGTGATGAGTACACCAGAGTCCCAGGGCAGGAAACAGAAGCTCATCTCCAGGTGCCCACTGTGGTGGTGGCTTAAGGTATCCTCACACTTGTCTCTACTTTCCGTGGTGTTTGACTCCTTTCCCACTGAGAGCCTCTTGGGCATTGCTACCTCCAGTCCCAGACGTGCCATAATGCACAGGAATTGTTTTGACACCTCGACTCCTGTTAATGCCTTTCTCCTGCCACTTGTTTGAGAAGTGTTCTACAACTCGTTTGTAGAAGTGTTTTTTGAATTACATTGACAAATGAGACCAGATTGTAGTTTGAGTGTTATATGGTAAAAAGATTTGAACACTCTTGCTCTAAGATACGGAGAAAAGTTACAGACCACTTCCCTTCCTCCTCAATATCACTCATCTATCATAGCCTGCCTTAAAGAACTTCTGCTGTTCGTCTCTTGCTGTCTGTTCTCCCTTCATTTCTACAGCCAAACTTCTCTACCTCTAGTGGGTCCCGGAGCCTTAAAATTCCCTCTGCAAGAGCTGACTGAATGTCCTTTTGCATTTTCTCTCCTATTTAATGAAACCCATTCATGTCAACTCTGTTGGAGTTTCACATTCCTGGCCAATGTAAGAAAGTTTCAGACCACTATTTGATAAATCCTACTGCATGCCAAGCCACTCGAGAGTAGGCACAAGTCTCAGAGCACAGGTATAATGTGCTTTCATGAGAAGCACCATTAAGTCAGTGGGCTGCTTTATTACACATTAAAGCTTTGACACTGCTCATTAGGGCTAATAGCAACATTCCCTGCACATTCAGGAGAACACACCTCAGATCAACTTTCTGAAGTGAATTTAGGTATGGTTCCTTGAAAGGGCATGTAATAGAATTCTGTCCCGGGTATATTTTATTGTACCTGTAGGGATGTAATTTCAAAAGGAGGAAATAACAGGGGAATAGTGGGCAAGGTCACATTTTTTTTAAAAAAAATTTTGATACTTTTTGCTTCTACTTGAAATGCTATGCAAAATCCAGAGGTTACTTACAGAATAAGATATTAGCCTCTTTTGTTCATCCTTTGTTCTCACAAAAGCGTTTATATTATTCATTCACCTATGCATTCACCCTCTCTTTCACAGCTTTCTTGCAGAGATGGAGCCTTTCGCAACAACGTTCCAAAATCTTTCTCAGAGGGCAACGATTCACTATTAAAGCACAAGGTGAAAAATGATCTTTACATTTTCATATTTATCTCACGTTTGGTCTGAATTAAGACTACAGAATGAGAATGAATGCATTTTAATATTTATTTTCTTTCATAGTAGTCTGATGGGGTAGATCAAAATATTTTGTGTTTGAAATCAATATCAGAATAATGTGCTAAGTAAATCTTGCTGTTATCACTGTCTCAGCCTCATGTTTAGATTGTTGGTTGTTTGGGGACTGTCAATTTTTTTCCTTCACTCTGTGACAGAGTTGTTATGTTATTGCTTAATAATAATTTTCAGAATTTAAATATAATAAAAAGCACAGGACTTGGTTCTGCTGCACGTTGTAAGCTACCTGTCCATCTTTGTCTACTGAGTTCTGGGTTTACAGTACTGTGTTCTGGATGATGCCCACAGCTTACATATCAGGCTCTTTCTGTTGAACCTTTTACAACCCTTCACTAAGTGCTGATCTGGAACAAACCCAGTTCCATACAGTGCTGTACGTAACATTTTCTAACAAGTAGTTTAGAAGGTGATGCAAGATATCCAGGTTAAGTTTTACTAGACTAACCTCATTGTGACCTTTATGGAAGATCCACTGTAGTTTTTCTGCAGTTTTTGGCAACCTTCATTTATTCTCTCTTCCCAATTCTCTTTGCTTTGTTCTTCATGCTTTTCTCAACCTTTTGTTTCTTTATTCTCTTCTTCTGTCATTGTTTTTCAGTTTGAAATACCTTTACATTTCTGATATTTCTTTGCCTGGCTATATAAGGCTTTAAGGCCAGTTTGTGAGGACATATGTTGAGAAGACAAATGTATGACAATTGGACAAGGATTTAGACAAGGACAGAAAACTAATGAATGCTTTACTAATGCATGTGATTAATTACACATTATTTATTTAGAGACACATTACAAGTCCAATTTGCAACTACTTACCCTGTAAGATACATTTTAAGGATTTTGATAAAAAGTAAGCTACAAAGTTAGAAAGTGTGGGATTCCTGTCATTATATTTCTGTTGCCTAACAGTTAGGTATTTAGTCTCTAATAGATGTCTTGAGCCTTCTGATTTCCAGTGAACATCCCATGATTTGGCTGGTGCTCAGAGAATCAAAACGAGCCGCTCTGCAAATTTGTTCTGAATTAACAAATTAAGAGTCAAACATTATTGCTAGAATTTTTTCACATACTCTAAAATAGAAATTAGTGTTCTCCTTCCTATCTTATTGTCATTAATCTAATTTGATATCTGTTTCTGTGTATTCTTTTGTTTACACTCTGCTGGCAGGTAATGTGATTATTTAGATAAAATAAACAAATGCGTTTTATGCAAGCTGCCTGCCAGTATGACCATGTACATATCACAGATAGTAAATACTTGAGTTTCTTTGGTTGCAATGAAGGGAAAAGCTGTACAAATTGTTTCTCTAACTAAGTAAAAATGCAAGGCAAAAATATTGTACTCAAATATTTTAGAAACACATATCAAAATTACTCTCAGAATGTTGTGGATTTGTCAGCTCTTTCCAAAACAAACATGGTTTGTTTTTGCTGAAACATCTGAGAACCCAGAGAAATAAAATCCTGGTTCACTTCTGTATGCTTCTGCATGTTTTCATAGTCCAAATATTAGCTGGAAAGTCAAGCCTGAGAGGAAGCAAGTAGATACTTAGGAACTTAAAAAGAGATTTGATGGGCAATTTAACAGTCATGGTTTGAGAAGCCAATAATATGGCTGTCAGAAGCTAAGAAGATATTGTTGCTTTTATTTGGCAGTAACTTTGTTTGTCCATTGTTTATGAGATGTATAATGGTGGAAAGAAATTAGTGAGTATTACAGGGGAGTATGCCACGAGCACTGAGTGCAAGGAACGTGACAAACAAACGGTGATGGGTTGTTTTTTACACATTGCCGTTCAAGAGAGGGGCTCTGGACAGTCTGTGGTTGGTGAAACGAGGAGGGAAGGCTGAAAGATTCATTCTGCAGGTTCCTTTATTTTCATTTTTTTTTCGCACTGAGAAAGTCAGTGCAGCAAAAGGAAACGAGAATGATTCCATTAAAGAAGGACAAGGTAGGGGAGGAACAAATATAGTGCTGAAGCAATGTGTTTCTGCTGTATCTTCTGTGGCTGAGTTGCTGTAAGGGGAAACTCAGCCATTGCATCAGCAAGACCCAGGGGCACAGTGTGATGGCACTAGTGGCAATGAAACATGATAGAAGAAGGCATGCCTGTTCTGAGAGGTTTTGTGTAGTTCCAATCTTATTCACTTCAGTGTGATAGAAAACACTCCACAGGAGTCAGAGGAATTGCACTAGATTAAAAATGGTGTTGATAAAGTCAGGATCAGGACTTCTGTTTCCTGGTTGAAAAGAAATGTTCAGACTCAAATTTAAATGCCTAGCAATAAATTTAAACAAAAATGATGGTTCACAGTTAATAGCACTATGGATGCTACCAGGGGTATTGACAAGCAGCTCTACAATATCCTTTTTCTTATTATTGTCATGATGATCTAAAAGCTGCCACAAAACCATCATGCATGATATTGACTATTAATTGGGTTATGCTTTATGAAGTATGCAGTTTTATTGATATTAGTACATGGCATGCAGGGAGACTGAAACTCAGGCATGGTGTGCAGGTAATCCTTTGATCTGCTATCCTTCACAATGTCATGACTGACATTCTTGGGGCTGCATGAGTAGCTGCTAGGGTACTTAGATAGGAATGCCAATGAAAAAGGAAATTATCCAAGACGGATCTACAGGTTAAGGGACAGCAGTTCATCTGGGAATTAGAGACATTCATATTCTCTAATGCTATCATTATTACATTGCTATCCTAGCTAATTTTTACTGGATGAACTAGTAGCAGTTCTTATACTTAGGCTGCTTGCCACTTCTTATTATAGAGTGTTCTTGTAACCTTTATTTGAACAGTTTCAACACCTCAGCTACTTGCAAAAGACCTTTGAAATTCAGTGTGGTGGAAGCCCTCAAGGTAATAAGTGTTTTCAATGAGAATCAGCTGGGATCTTTCTGTAAAAGATCTAGAGGCTTTCAGGTTGAAAAATGCTGATTCCCATGAGCTGAATCTTTCCAGACCTGAACTTTGAACAGGTGCAGAATGGAAGGTCTGGTCCAAATGAGAGAAAAAAAAATACATGACATGTCCAATATGCACAATGGAAATGAAATAGAAAATCGCCTACTTGAGAAGTGCATCAGACACTTAAAATACTTAGAATCCATCATACTTCAGGCTCAGCTTTAATTAATGCTCTAAATTAGTATCTTGAACCTGTACTTTTAATGTATTAGCTGTGCCATAATGTCTGAGCTTTGGGATTTGTAGTTACTCCTTCTCTCTATCATTAACGATGAGAATTCTAATTTTGATATGTATTAAGTTGCTAGCAGAATGGAAACTATGCTAGGCCACTGCAGGTGCAAAAATATTGGCAGGTATGAAAGAGGAAGGCAGTCCTTGCTGAGTTACATAGACGTGAACCATGCCATCTCTGCAGAGCCAATTTTAAATGAGTGAGACTCCAGGGTTAGAGTCATTGCAAGACTATAAGGACCACAAATTGTAATCTGTGGTATACTCATCCCCAGACTGGTTGGTCTATTTTCAGCATAGATAGCATAGTTCTTTCTGCAACAATATGTCTTCCAAACATCTTCATCTGAAAGAGGAACCTATTCTGTAACTCAGACACCAGCAGGGGAAAGTCTGTTCATAAAAAGTGTTACTTCCAAATTCTGGGTTATATGGCTTTTAAGGTGTCTGATTCTGTTCCTTACTAATTACATCCTCCTCTACAAGTACTAGGTTAGTTTAATAGTGTTTCTCATACAATAAATAAAATGGACATTTATCCAATTCCTCTTTTGCAGCAGGTAAAATTGTTAATCACCAGCAGTACTCTCACACTGGAGCATGGCAGGGAATAACAAACACCCATTAGGGCTAGCAATAACAGCATTCTTCTCTGAGCTGTATAGCACTGTGCAGTGAAAATGTTAGTCAATAGAAGCTATTTTACCCCATTGAATTTCTTCTCTATTTGAGAAGTGAGTTTAATGGCCATAGAAAGTGTTCATATGACACCTTTGTGAACTCAAATCCTCTGCTATAACACAGTAGTGATGGAACATGGATTTGTATTACTTCTGACCTGGTAGATCAGCTTTAGAAGTAACTTGCTGGTGCAGCTGTCCCTACTCCTCTGCCCTGAAAAGATGAGACAAAGAAATATTAACTGAGAGGGGACATGTGTCAATTGGAAACAGACTGAGATCTTACAAATTATTCAACAAGCAAAAGAAACACCAAAAAAAAAATAAAAAAATTAGTTGGATTTCTGTCACAAGCTAGAGAGCTTACAAGCAGGAAACGGATGAACTTTTTACATGATCTGATAATGATAGGACAAGGGTAATGGCTTTAACCTAAAAGAGAGGAGATTTAAGTTAGATGTTAGGAAGAAATTTTTTACTCAGAGAGCACTGAGGCACTGGCACTGCTGCCCACAGAAGGCGTGGGTGCCCCATCCCTGGGTCCAGGTTCAATTCTTTCTCTGTGAAATGGAAGAAATATAATTTCCTTACTTTTCTAAAGCTGCAAGAGTCACTATTATCAGTGCAGCACTACAAGATTTGGAAGCTGAGGAACAGCAGATTTCTTCAGTTCTGAAAACTATTTTTCCCAAATTTATTACATTTAATCCCACTCTTTGTTTCTTATCTTTTATCATTCTCAATTAAGTTTTACACAAAATTACATGCAAAAGTCCTTAAAATCCTTCCACAATCCAAGTACCCTTCCTCAGAGCAGTTCTTAGAGAAATATGGACCTGAAAGCAAAGTAAGTGAGGAAAACCTTGGCAATGCGTGACTACAGCATTTGCAAACCAACCAGTATTTACAGTAAAGTATTGTTAGTTTCTGGATGATCAGAATGAACAGATGATAACTAGCTAATAAGTTATTAATACATTGTTGATCATCAGTTTGTTTATGCGAGTTGCAAGTTTATCTGTCTGTATTTAGCCCATCTCATATGAGAAGAAACTCACAATTTATTTCCCAACGTACTGTCTGTATCTTTCTACTGCTGTTTTTGATTTTGTTTTGTTTTTTTTTTTTTGGCTTTTTTTCTTGTAACCAGAAAGCTGCAACAGAGTCTTCAAGTATAAACACTCTCTGTACCAACTGCAAAGTAATTTTCTCATTATCCTTTCAGTAAAGGTCTCTCTTGCTATTGCCTTTTAAATGGCTCACTGCAGATGTGTTTTAATATCTCAGACAATTTTGTCTCCTCCTTAGTTTCTTTTAGAGAGCAGAGTTTTCTGTTTTCAGAAAATATTAATACTGCTTTGATGACATATTAATCTGTCTTTAAAAGCTATAGCTTTGATGAAAGTTGGTGCATCCTTTTTGCAGTAGAATTGTACCTAAACAAATTTTAGCTGGAAAAAAATATATATATAAAGGCAAAATATTAAAATACAGAGATGGAATGTTAAAATTTTCATGTTGTTATCATTGGGTAGTGATAACTAGTTCACTAAGTAAGCTTAGGTAACAAAATTTAGATCTAGATTCCTGTTAGGTAGATGCTGGCAAAAGTTGGACACTTGCAATTCTAGCATTTGTCTTTTAGAATGGGAGGCACTGGGAATTCCGGGGCACCTATTCAATGCACGTCTATGACTCCAGTTTGGGTCATGCCCAGTATGTGATTATAGTGCCACTGAGTGATTCCAAAGCAGATATGGCTGCCACAATTCTGGACATGGTGATACTGAGCTATGTGTATCTAGCACAGAAAGAGAAATGAAGTTATACACTCTTTCCACAACACGTAGGAAGATGTATGTATCTTAGGTAGGTGTCCCTTTCACTCAGTAGCCTTTATGAGGTTACATCTTAGTGAACTCTTGAGACACATAAAGAAAGGGGGACAATGAAACCCTCTTGCAAATCAAGTGAGGCTGAATTAATCTGATATATAAGCACTGTGAAATGAAAGCAGAAGCCCCAGAATGGAAATTTTTAGGTCAAGAAACAGTCTCAGAAGCCTGCTCAGTTCTCTTTTTTTCCCCTCAAATATGTAAGAGCTTGACTTTGTTCATAAAACCATCTGTGTATATAATTTTGTACATATTAATGATGTTTTTGTAGGAAAGTGTAAAGGTCTAGGAATAAATTATAGTTTCCAGTGGTCTTTGAAAATCAATTAGAAAAATACTTTACAGTGTTCTATAATTTGTTTTCTCTTTCATCAAACCAATTTTAACATGCTTGCTCAGAAAATAGAAAGCATGAATCATACTGAGTTTTCATCACAGGTGAAACTAAACACAGCTTATAAAAATTTACTCTTTGCTACAGATCTATTTTCAGCTGAAAGTTATTATACACTTCTTCCAATATTATGTGTTCCAGTTTCTCCACTTTTTCCATTTTTTCTTTGCTTTTATTTATTTATTTTTTTTCCATCTAGGAACAAAATGAGATGCAGATTAAACACGTTCAGGAAAGCAGGTTTTTGCTTCCATCTCCTAGTTCACTAGCTACGTGCAGTGTATTAGAAAATTTCTTTCTGTGCCCCAATTTATCAAGCCAGATTGTATTAGTTAGAACTTTTATTTTTGGTTTGTTTTATTTAATGAACTTCTGTCTATACTTGAAAAACCTCCACTACAGCACTGCATTGGAATTATTTTAGGAGACAAAATGTAGATTACAGGCACATTTCATAGATCATTTTTAGCTCCGAGTGATAGGTGAGTTTATTTCTGCAAGGTACCAGGCAGAGACCATTTTGGATGTGGAAAAGAAAGATGATTTGTTGTCAATTCACAATTTTGTATGTATAAGCTATTTGTTTAGGAAGACTGTTTGTCTTAATCCATTAGTTCAAAAGCAGGTTACTGTATTAAAGAATAATGGTTGTTTGAAGTATGAAAGTGTGCAGGGAATATGCAGCCAGGATCAACAGTATCACTTTTTAAATCCCTGCCTGATACTTAGCATCTCTAAGAAGGTTCTGGAGGCTTCAAACTCCTACTGGCCTCAGCAGCAACACTTTTCTTACAGTACACAAAGCAGCCAGAGGCATTCCTAATGTCTGTCTACACTGTGGGACCAAGGTGCATGCACATGAAACACTTTTCAGGGCTAAAAACAGCCTCTTTTCATGCATACTTAACAATTAAAATGCCTTTACTTACATGTTTTGTTTTTATATATTTTGTTTGTAAAGCAGTTACGTTTAATGAGTTGTTGACCACTAGAGAAAAACTCAAACAAATCCAGATCTGGCATCAAATACATGCAAACCCATAGCTGTTTCTTTCCCTCTTAGAGAATGATAGAACAGAAGAAGAAATGATTATTGACAGCAGATGTTCACAAGACTGCATGATAGGAGATGTTTGCCTCTTTAGGTCTTGGCTTAGGAAATATTCCCGTTCATAATACTGCTGACTTTTAGTAGGAGTTGAAGTTATTAGTGATCTTCAGATGGCTTTCATTAGGAGACTTTCACCTGGAAAGAATGCTGTGCTTGGTTCTACTTTTGCTTGTTTGCTGAGGTCGTTTGTAATGATATCTTATGAATGGTGGCCAAAATGGATTGTGAAGTTGACTGTTTGATCTTCATAGTGGTTTGAGCTTAGGGCACATCAAACACTGACATTATGTAAATGTTCCTATGCAATTCTCTAAGTCTTTCTAAATGAATCACTTAATCTTTTTTTGTCCAGCATTAAATCTCTCTATCAGAAACTCTCCTGGGAACTACGCTACTGGAGATGTTAGCTATAGAAGAGACTGTATGAATAAATATTCAGCACGCATATTTCAAGTGATATTTACTGTGTGCGATAGATTCTAATTAGACTGAAATTGATGTAAATTGATCACTTCCATCTATTCCTGCTGTTGTTTTGTCTCTTGGTATGCATTACAAAGATTTAAGTTAGCAATAGGTTCGTATTTCTTTATTTTTGATGTCTACAATAAGTATATTTCTCATTTTTTTCCCGTAGAACAACATTCTGTCTAAAGAGTTCTGTGAATCTTATTTGTATTCATTGCTACTGGAATCATAAATTAAAGAAGTGATTAATTTATGAACTTTTTTTAAAGAAGTGATTGTGATATTGAAATATGAGTTTTACAGCCTTGTCTAGATTTGGCTTGTAACTGTTTGATGCCAACAGTCTGAAATGCTGCTTGTGTTAGACACAAATGTGTATCCAACCTATGCTCTTGATATTCTGTAGAAAGATAATTGAAAACTATTTCAGTCTTACTTTACTGGTATTTTGTTTAGTGATTATAAAGTGGCAGGTTTAATTAAATTTCATTATCATCTTCGTAAGTCTAATAAGCATTCAAAATCCACTGTATTCTAAATTTTAAAATTTATTTACTTAGTATTTTTTCTCCTTCTGATACTACCATTTTCTTAGGAATTGTAGGAGATAAAATAAGCACTGCAGGCTAGAATCAGCTGGCATTAATAGTATTATTCCACTGCAGTTGCCTAACAGCATGGTGCCCTTGACAAGAGATAATCTTGACAGGCTTGTTCAATCCATCAAAAGAAACAATGATATAGGGATGTTTACGGACAATAAATTCCACAGATATTTGATGAACTGAGAACACAGTAGGAAATCTTAACATGTCATCTGAGCTAAGTCCTTCAATTGTGCAGAAGTTTGCTTTCTTAAAAAAATATTAACAGGTATAAGAAAGCTGTACTTACCTAGTTATGTTGTAGGCATTGTCCTGAATACATGGCAGGCTGACAATACATTTTTATTCTTCTATTAATTTATTGCTATGCAGTAGGAAAATTCCTCAAACATACTCCATTTCACTGACTTACTCTCTTCTAGTGACACACTGCTGCCTGCTCTGAAAAGGGAAAAGAACAGAGCTTTTTCCTGCCTTCTTGCATGTCAGCTCTTGTACTCGGGATGCTATGAAAGCCATTTCCTTCTGTCTGCTTTCTTACAACTGTACAAATGCTGAATTCTCTCACAATTGCCAAGTAATAACAATTAAACTGTCAGTAAGTTTTGTAGTATTTCACTGAGTTTTGAAATGGTTAGTTGAAATCCAGCTTTCTGAAAGCCTGTATATTTAGTCAAAGTAAAGTTATCTGTTGATGATCAGAGGCAGTTTAATACAAATAATTGTGTTAGTATCTATCTGAGTTAATTTCCCAGAGGATTTACCAAGAAGAGTAGATCGCACCAAAATTAATTACAAAGTCTTCTATAACTTATTTAGCAAAGCCTCTGCTTATTTGCAAATAACAATTGGGATACTATCAATAATAGCACAACTTGAAGTCACTGAAAAAACTAATTAAAAAATTGTTTACATTTAGTGAAACATCAGTTCTGATCAAAATTGCCTTCCTAAGTGATAAGTCATTGTCAAAGTTTTTTCTTTTATTCACTTGCCAATGCACGCAATGAATGATTCCAGCTAATTCTAGTTTCTTTTGAAGTTCATTAGTAGCTGTAACCACGGTAACCTGTAATTTTAATCCTAGTTCACTATGAAGACTTGCACAGTTTTTATCAGTCATGATGGTAAACTCTTCATTTATACATCAGACATTCATTAAATCAATTTTGTCTGTCTCTATCCAAAAGAACTGATAATTTTCTGTAATACACAGTGGTGCTTTCTGTGGGTTGTAATGGCTGGGGCTCTTGGTTTGCGTGTGTGCCATTTGTAGTTAGCATTTAAGAATGAGAACTGAGACACAAAAATGATAGATGTACATGTAAATAATGCTCCTTGTGCTCTTTGTTGCTGGTGTTAACACACTGAGCCATGTTGGTAATTTCTTGTGTCAGTTTAGTTAATAGATGGATGTTGCATATCAGTGATATACATACATTTGTATGGGTCCAGACTGAGTGTGCAGGGCCCTATGAAACTTTTACAAATCGATGCATCTCATGGACATATAAACAGCCATATAGGGGAGAAGCAAATGTGCTAGTGTGCACAGATATGATTAGAGTCCCAGG
Organism: Pavo muticus; assembly: GCA_016647715.1. NCBI lineage: Eukaryota > Metazoa > Chordata > Aves > Galliformes > Phasianidae > Pavo > Pavo muticus. Next base: position 2,225,138 of record JACDJE010000090.1, on the reverse strand, counting down.
AAGAACATTATAGCTAGTAGAATGTTTGTGTGTTAAAAGCAGACTGCATGCAGATAGAAATGAGCTGTTTATCTGCTAGCAAGAAAGGCTTAAATAGACATGGAGGATCTACCAAGAAATATCCTTCCTATAATATCTTGGTCATCTGGAGAAGTAGAAATTTTCTATTATTCATTCCTTAGTAAGGAGTCTTGTTTAAAAGCATCCTGATAATTAGACAGCTGTCAGTATGCTTTAACATAGAATGTGTTTCTTTCTGGTTATTTTATTTTTTTCAGAAAGGATGATTCTTATGTTTTCAATGTTTATTTTTAGCTAAATGAAAAAAAACAGTCATGATTATCCAAAGTTGTTATACTACTCACGCATGATAGATATGCTATAGAGAACACAGTTAATAGTCTTTCTAACTGCATATTGCACTTCCTGCAGTGTCAGTTTTATTGGATGATAAAGCTAGATTCACTCTGGGATTTCATCTCTTTTTTTTTTTTTTTATTAAAATTATCAGCCTAACTAAGGGGAACAATTAAAACCCAATCAGCATCAATGGGACCAGTGCTGATCCCCCGTGAGTGTTATCTGTGTCCTTCTCTGGCTCATATCACTGAGCAGATCTACGTAATGTCATGCATATGTAATCTCTCTAAATAGTGAGAGACTCCTGCCAGAACTGTTCACCGAATTCTATGTAACAGTCAGCTAAATAGAACAAAATAATGAGAGTCACTATAACATTTACACAGAATATACACTGCAGCATTAGCTATCTTTCCATATCTCCAATCAGATGTTCTTATTTCTTTTTATTTGTATTAAGCAACTTATAGCCTGAATTTTGTCCTATGTAGGGTTAGTAAGACTTGCAAAAGCAGTTTTAATTCAGTGCATTTAAATCTTTCATGATTGGTGTCGCTGTGGAGTTAAGAGTGAGGCAGCCCATTTTGGACTACTCTGTAAGACTACGATAACTGAATTTTTCACTGTCACAAGCTCAATGGCTAGAACTTCTGGTTATGACATTTTTAGGAAGGCTGAGATGCTGGTTCAAAGTCAGCCTTACATAGCTGGAGGCATTATCTCTTTGAAGAGAAGTTAGATAAGTAGACATGGCTGCTACTTAGGTGATGATTGCTTAATCTCTCTCTTAGGTGGTGATCTGCCCTTCTGTTCACAAATATCCAAATCCCTTCCTCCAGTGAAATTCATTCACTGTTGTACAAATATTTATTCAAGACAATGCACAGATCTGAATGACACCAAAATAAGACTGCAGTAACCCCAATTAATTTCAGAAGGCTTGTTCTGGATTTATCCTACTTAGAGATAAATAAATAAATAAATGTATATTTATATTATATCTGTCTTTGAATTGTATAGCATTGAGTATAATGATGTGCCGAGCTTCATTCTCAGTTAGTAAAAATTAGTCTAGGGTAATCAGTGGAAAAATGTTAGTGTAGACAAGACTGACAAGCTAGATGTTCCATTATCACTTTGATCAAGCAAAATATCAATGCAAGTGAATTCATTTTATTCTGCCATACCCTTTTGAGAATGAGAAAACTTCTAAAACAGTTTTTTGTTGTTGTTGTTGTTTATTTTTCAATAATTTTTACTTACTGCCATGTGTAAGAAATAAAAATTGAATTCTAGCCAGTTAGCCAATTAGTGAGTTTCCTACTGGATTAGTGTTTGGTATATAGAAATTAGGTTCTTTCAACAGAAATTTTCTACAATACTTAAAAATAGTTAAGCTTATCATTAAACCTTTTTTTGGGTCTTCAACTTTCAGCAAAAATGCTCAGTGGAGAAATCAGTTTCATCCGACACTCAGATGTATGAGGCAGATGCTTTACCTGTCTTCCACAGCGCTTTACCATCACAGCCCTGATTGGTACCAAGGAAATGTGGCTTAGCTGCAGTGGAAGCAAGTGCTTATCCCTGAAGCACTGTTATGACTTCCAAATTAAAAAAAAAAAAAAAAAAAAAATTCTGGAAAATTTTCAGGGAAGAAAGTTATTTTGCTTTTTCCTTTTCCTCTGTGCATATGTGTGAGAATTAAAATGAGGACTCCTCGGTTCTCCCTGGTCTTTTTCTTGTCTCTCTCAAGTCATGGGAACAGCTTTGCAATCTGACTTGAGTGACAGTTTTCACAGAGCATGGAAAGGACTCTGGGCACACAGTAAACATATAGTCAGGATATATGCTGTACTACACCGTTTCTGCTACTGGAGCTTTCCTGCACTGCCCTTTCTCTCTTTGGTCAGGAAAACAAATGAATAAAAAACATTTGCAGTTTATGAAGGCAAATATTCTGGCCTTAGTTACTGTGCTGAAAGTTTTCATATGAAAGCTGATGAAATTATTACTTCACCCATTCTCTTTTTTTTTCCTCCAGAATCTCGACTTTGAACCATTTTTATTTTGAATTTCATCATGTTTCATGACTCACATTTAGACTGCAGAATAGGTATCTGCTCTGTTTTAGACTTGGCAAAATACCATATAAAGTTATGTGTACTGTCTCATTTTAATAATAATATTGCATTTAGTTCAGATAATTTTATTATTTCAATAACTATGCATTATATGAAATTGGTGCCTTCTTGTCTGTGGATATTATTTTATTACATTAAATTTTCATCGTTTTAGAAAAGTAAAATAAAACTGCAATGCAGAAAAATAGCTTTTCTTACCTCTGTTTTATTCCATTATTTTTTTTACATTAATGCTTGGAGATCCAACTGTTGGTCAGCTATTTCTTCAGAAACATCATTTGGTGTTCAGGGAAATTTAGGACAGAATAGAATTTGACATTTTAATAAAGAAGTGTGGCTTTGTGCTGCAGTCATCATGCTTGACTAGAAAACAGCAAACCAAGCAGAGATGATAAAGTAGGTTTTTTTTTTTGTTGTGTTTTGTTTTTTGTTTGTTTGTTTGTTGTCCTTTAATGTAAATCCAGTAATCTGCAGAATTTTTGTAGTTCTAGGACCTAATTTGAAGGTGAAATTGTTACTGAAAACATTTATAGTTACCTATTTAAAACCACAGGGTTCAATCTGCTCTCAAAATTATATTCTCATCGCTCTATTATGTCAGGATACTGCAGGTATTGGAACAAATTTTGACTTTAGGATAGAATTATGAACTAAGGAACACCCCTCCAGCCATACTACCACTTCACCCATTCCAAACATATCACCGCCTTATTTCATTTACTGTGGCATTACCCCATCCTTCATTCCAGATAATCTGTATCCTTCAGATAGAAAAAGATGTAGTTTTTAAGAATTGGGAAAATAAACTGATTTTGTTCTTGGGATACTCTCTGGAGCACAAACAGAAAACTCAGTTTTAAGACAAACTCTTTAGTAAGGTAAAAATGCTCCAAGATAAATCTCTTATCATCTGTTCTATCAAAAACATATCCTCATACGTCAGAACTACAGCTCTTTACATTAAACTGATCTGCATAGGCACAAAAAGCTTCATGATAACATTAAAAGTTGCAATAAAACAGTCCTAAGTTTTCAAGCCAGGAATCTTATTTTTAGAAAGAACAGCTATGTATAATCATTATTCAACACCTGTGTAGGTCAGCATGTAGGTCAGTATTTTCAGGTGTTGGTGCTTAACATATGTGGGCTATAAAACTTGAACAATGTAAATCTTGTTGGAGGTCAGAGAGTGTCTGCTGTACTTGACATTTGGCAAATCAAATCACTTTTTAAAATATAAGATGATTTTTCAGTGACCTTGAGAACCAGTGGCTTTTCTTGTAGGTTCTGTCCAGTACCTCAGGAAGCTATAAGAGGAGAGATGATGGCTACTCAGTGTCTAAATAAATCAGTCTAATTTTAATAAGGATCTTATTAAAATACGAGTCTTATGTCTTGGCCTCAGCGACCTAGTTCAACAATTTCTGAAGATGAATAAAGTATTGCTGGGGTTTTGGGGCTTTGTTTGTTTGTCTCAGGAAGGATTTTTTTATCTACAGATTGCTTTTAATGCATTTTATTTTATTTTATTTTATTTTGCATGGTGGGAAAATATTCTTATTTTCACTCCTGTTTCTTAAGATGCTTTATGGATACTTCCTTTGCAGTGATGATCGATTCTAACTCCACACTAACAACAGCCTTTACCTAGATAAGATATCAGGGAGCTGGACAATAATTTTTCACAAACTTCTACTTAAAACTGAAACAAAGGCCAGACATCATGAGTTCCATGAGGGCCAGACTAATCCGCTTGAGCATACAGTGATTTTGAAATGCTTAGCATATAGTACCATAACATAATGTCCCTGGCATTATTTTGCACTGTATTGTAAATGGTGTCAGAGTGATTGCATGTTGTGTTAGACTCATAAGAAGACCATCAAAATATGGTGATCTAATGTTGGCAAGCAATTTTTTATGTTTGAATGCTCTTGAATTTGAAGTTTATTGCACTCCTGTTGATTTGGTCAACTGTTATGAAAATACTCCTCTAGAGGTTTATTTTCTCGCTATGTTACGTCTCTCAGTTTAAGATGAAGCGCCTTTCTTTTTATTTGAAAGGGAATTTTTGCCTCTGTTTTATTTGGAAGAACAGAAGGTGGTGCTTGACTTGAAGATCTTTCAATCATCTTTCAAATGTTACCAATTAAAAGCAGGTTTTGATTAATTAGTAGTTTACTCATTAGGACAGAGAAAGAAAGTTATGAATGCTGGTAAGATGCATTCAGAGCAAATCATGGGAGGAAAGTGTCAAGGAAAAGAAGCCATCAGTGTCTCAAAGGACACTGATCATTTTGCTATAGGACATCATCCAGCAGCCAGTTCAAACTGAATGAAGTAACACAGAAACAAGCTATCATTTATAAGTAATTTGATGCTAATAAGAGCACCCTTCCTTGAGCATGACTGAATGATTGCACATAATATTTTTCAAATACCAGGCTGCCACAGCAAAGTAAATGTCAAGGGTATGTGCACATCCTCAGACAATCAGTCTTAGTTTAGTTTAATTTTATCCTCTTATTTTAAGAGATGTGTGGTATCCACTGTTCCAAAGGAGAGAATTGCTTTTGGAAGTAAGGAAAGGGTGCTTTATTGGACACTGTATCTCTAGTTCCCATTTATCTAAATCTACATATTGTTAGCACTAATGCTTTCTCTATCATTTTCATAATGCCATTTATGTAGAGGCCTTGAAATTATCTTCACACTGAGTCTGAAGATCAGCATTAGTTCTTCATGTGTCACCCTGTAGTTGAAGCTTGCAGAATGATACCACTGTAACACTGGGAGAACACTGCTGTGGTTGCAGTGCTGGAGGTCAGAGATGTGGTGGGCTGGCTGTGTGATATCAGGCTGCAGAATCAGGGGAGAATTCCTCTGAGAAAGAGCAAGCTGCTGATAGAAAATTCTTCCTAGCGCTCATCCAAAAATGGAACTAGAAATGTCAGAATCCAGGACATCTCTTGTAAGTGGTAACTTCAGCCTTCCTGGTGTGTAACGTGTTAGCAGTTTATGACTTACTTATTTGGTTAAGTTCCTATCAGCTAGCTCTTGGTCAGAAGTAAAAACATTAAAATATGTTTTACATTACAGTGATGTGAACTTAAAGGAACTCTTTTAAATGCGAACATAACCTGACTTTAATTTTTTTTAAGAAGTTGACAAGTGCCTCTCAGCTCTTTTTGGGAAATGCTGTTTCCAAAGTCAGTGGCTCTCCTCTTCATACTCATGTTCAGTGCTGTATTTTCAAGGAAGTCCTTGAACAGAGGGTGAAACCAGAATGTCATTGGTCATGTAGAAACACAGAAAAATCACAAAGCAACTTGGAAATAAAATGTATTTGAGATTGTAGAACATCTGTGACAGTAGAAGGGTTTATTCAGCAGTTAAATGTCATTTTAAAATATTGAACTTAAAAGGCACCACTCAGTAGTTCTCTTTCTATTAGTTAGCTTTGATTACTTTATCACAAAACTGCACTGGAATTGTTCCCTGTAGCCAGAAAATAAATCTATTTTATTTTCTTCTGTTTTGTTTGATGCTAGTATGTCAGTGCAGATCTGGTTTACCCTGTTGCTTTCACCTGTGAAAGTATTTTCCAGCAACAATAGATGGTACCAGGATGTGGCTTCTCAGAAAAAAAAAACCCCACATACTCTGCCAGCAGTGGCTCCCAGTTGGGAGATTGGCTCCACCAATCTTCCAGCATGGCTGCTGTAGCAATCAGCAACAACTTTTACTGATGTATCCTAGGAAAAAAAATAAATACATTCCTAAGGTGAATTATCTTCTTGCACTTGATGAATTCAAGTCAGGGAAACAATCTAAGACACTTTCAGTGCTCTCTGTGTGGTTTTAGTTTCTCTAATAAGTTGATATTTTGGTTTTAATACAGTAGGTATTTGGCAGTCTTTGTTTTCTTTCAAACATAAGGGGAACCTGTATCTAGAAACCCACTTAAAACTTTCTGGTTGGATGGTTTGATCTAGAAAGAGTATGTCAATTATGAACTTTCCTGCCAACCGCTTATTTTTGAAGGAAGGAATTCTGATGTTTTCTGAACTGAAAACTATTGCAAGCAACAATGATGAAAAAAGATAAAAATCTAAAGTCTGTGAAGCCCATCTAAGAATGATTTTACTGGTGCAGAGAATGAAAAGATAGCATCTTTGACACAGAGAAAGAAGTTTCAGGTTTAGTTTTAGAACTTCTGTATCCTGAAAACACTTTTATAAAAGAAAGGCTATAATACTGACTATTGTTTATCTATTTTTTCCTTAATGTGAAAGTTGTAGCTTTTATAAGCAGATACTATGTTCAGCAAAGTGAAATTCAGCTCTCATAAAATTGAGCGAATTTGACCCCACAATACATTCAAGTTTTTTTTTTCCTTTAGAAAATTTCCAGCACTTAGCCAGCACTGCTTATTTTTTCCACAGTAGTGTTTTAACATGTAGTCTGCCTGTCATCTTCCTTCTCTTTCACATGTAAAAACATGTTGCTTCCTGCATCTTGTTACTTCTTGGTAAGACGCTGAACTGTATTAATTTCTACCCAATTTTTTTATTTGTCAGACAGCAGCAGAACAAGTAAGAAGTCTTACATTTAGTGTGTCATTTGTTCATTTGCTTGCTCTACTCTAATGTCATTATCCTAGTAGGACCAATAGTGTTACTAGGTATGAATAACAAAGCAGCATTATGCTTCCTATTCTATCTAAAATATCAATACAAAATCATCTCAGCTTCTAAAGGAAGAAAATGATCGACTGCTTTGTTGTTTCTTGTTATTTAAATTAAAAATTTCAAGTGGAAGTAGTGAAGACTGTTGAAACATTATCCAGAATTCAGAGGAAATCGATAAAAACCTTAATGACCTCCCTACACTGTTCTTTAGATTGCGTTAGTCACATCTTGGGAGTGCACTGTGGCCATCAATCAAGCAAACAAATTACTTTATTTTCATACTGTCAAAATGGTGGCAGCCCTTGCTTAATCTTTCCAAGCTAGTTCTGAAATTTTGCATGAAAAATAAAACAGGAAAAAGATTCTGAAAGGATGATGAACTTGAAAGAATATACAACCAGTAATTCAGATAGCAGATGAACTTTAGAAAACTAATTTGTGTTCTTTCCAAGAATAGAATCATTTAGGTATTGCCTTCTTGTGTTGAACCTGTGCCTTCTTGTGTTGTGCCCTGTGCCTTCTTGTATCGAACCTGGAGAACAGATAAAATGAGCAGAAGGATTCTGTAGCAATCATACAAGTGTAGACTAAGTACATATGCTGTCCAATTTCTGAGATCCCTGTGGGTTGTAATGAATATAAAATACTCAGAATAACAATTTTTTAATCCAAAATTTTGTTGTAATTCATTGTGACAGAATAAAAACTCAATTCAAGTTGGTTCTTATGGCTGCTAATGCATATATCCTAACAAAATTCTGTTTGTTCATTTGTCATGGTTCCTACAATGTTTGTAGGGCAGCTGATGACTGAGTTTATTGCCCCCAGAATGCTAGAAACTATTAGAAGAGGAATATACAAGTAGGATAGCAAACACTTTCAACACTGCTTAATTCATGCATTGAAGTTGGAGTAACTATCTAGCAATGAAATGTTTGGCAGTGGGTTTAAAACCAATGAAATGCAGAGCTGTTCTGTGTAAATTAAGTTAGAGGCTGTAATCTTTAATGTTTAGATGAGGATGACTAGAAATATTTATGGATGCCAGCTCCATCAGTGGTCATGAAAACAATGGCTTGGATACTACCTTTACTTCACCTTAGGCACTGTTTGCTCGGAATGGAGGCCATACCTGAAGAAAGATCACCTTATTTTTATTTTCTTAGTTAAGCATTTCAGTAACTATTTCTAGAGAGAATAAAAGGAGAAGACTGTTTTCTCTAGAGACTATGCAGCCTTTTGGTCCATCTTCTTCTCCACCTATGATAAGTTTTTGGATGAATTTGACCCTCAAATGTGAGGGCTACTCCAAAAGTAATTACTCTAAAAGTATTTTTTTTTTTTCCTGTAGAAATCAGAGCTTCAACACAAAGATAGCATTGCCTTCTCTCTCCATTGCCCCCAGTAGTATTTCTTTCCCCTCTGAAGGGATGATGGCAAGCCAGTTTGTTGCTCTGGGATCAAATTAAAGATAGTTTCTTTGATCCCAGGGGACTGATTACCTGAATTTCACTGCACAGAATATTCAGTTTCTAACAAGAGTTATTCATTAAGGTCACAATCCAAATTCCTGATTTAGCTGAGTTACTATTTTCCTATTTATTGGTGCTAGCCTAGTTTGCAACTGAAATGTTTTTAATGGTTGGTTTAATGAAGGAAAAAGCTTTATTACAGGAGAAAAACAAACAAACAAAAACTCACTGTGAACAAAACTTACAGTAACATAGTTTTCTTCTGCTTTCTGATCTGTTTTTGGTTTATAAATCAGTGTTCCTCTTTTGTTGTCAAAACTGTTATGAGTCTGCTGGGTAAAATCATTCTCTTTATTCACATATCCTCAGCTTTTTATCTATCTATCTATTTATTTATTTATTTATAATTTGTATTCTTTATCCACTTGTTTCACTTGCAAGCCTGACCTGTATAGAGTCATTTTGTTCCTAAATTCGTGATTTAAGGTAACAAGTAATGGTGAGCTGAAGGTAAGAACAAGAGATGAGGAATGGATAGGATAAGATATAAATCTGGCTGAGTATTGGTGCTGGTTAGAGAAGTCACACAACGAAAACTGGCAACGAAGTTATTCAAGGCATAGGACATTTTTACTTAGGGAATAAATTAGCGTTAAAGAAAATAGAAGACAGTTCTGCATGTTATTCCTATACTAGATAAATCTGGAATGTAAGTTCTCTACTTCCTTAAACACGAGGTGAAAGATTGCCTTCTGATTAAAGCAGCTGTAAGCAGCTGAGACAGCAGCCCTCACTGTGCCTCTGATAGGATTTGGATGATGATAGGAAGTCACTTGAACGCCTGCATACTCTTTATTTTTTGAGTCCTTGTCTCCAAGACTTTGGTAGATATTTCAAGTGGCCAAAGGAGCAAGTGGGTTGATGGATCTATGAAATAAGCTGTCAATATTACTGTGAAAAATTGGAGGATTCACGGAAAGAAAACATTGCCTAATTTAATTTCTTAAATGGTAAGACTATAGACCCTAAAGGGCAGATGAAGGAGAGATTCTTTCACAAGGCAGCTCAGATTAGAGGCAAACTGAAAGATGAGAGCAGTAATGCTGGCAAAAAAATCTTTCTGAATTTTTGTTCTGATCGTTTGTCCTGAAAGACCTCCTCCCTGTGAATTCTTCTGGTTTATTGAAAGACCTGACAGATTGTATACCAGAAAATGCCTATCATTCTTACAAGTTGGATATTTGGACACATTACTATGGAGGTAGCTTTGACATATCTAGAAAAGTCATGATCAAATTGAAATACCTTTCCTCCACATCATTTGCAAGTTTCAATATGGTTTCTTGTGCTTGGGATAACATTAAAGGGGTTGAGATTTCACAAGAACCTAAGAAGTTAGTTGCTTTTCTCATTTGCATGGTAGCACATATTTTTAAAATAGAAGTTTTCCAAGCTAAATACTTGAATAAGACTCCATGAATCAGGTAGACAGTTTCCCAATCAACTGGAAGTCTGTTCAGGAAAATACTGTTAATAGAAATTTGCCCAGTATTGGTACATAAGTCAATGTGTTGCCATTATCTCAAACATCCTCATAGCTATTCTAAAATACGCTGGTACTTATCACTTTCAGGGCTTTGTAGATGGAAAAGAGTTGCAGTATTTCTACAAGAACAGAGAAAATCTAAATGATGTGGAAGCTGAAGAATCGATTATTGTTCTCACATTTGCCTATATTAGTACACTCTCAGACTTCTTTCAGGAAGGGTATTTGTCTTTTTCAGGTTGGATTATTTTTGAAGTGCTTAATTTTAAAGAGTCAATGCAAACAAACCTCCTGCTGATTTCTCATGGATATTAGCTTGCAAAAGAGAGGTTACTCTATTGGGATTAATAAAAAATTAATCAGAAGTTGCTGCCATTTTTCTTTCACTTCTTCATGATCTCAGCCATATTCTGACATATTCTCATTCTGGTGAGAGAAAAGTCAAGGTGTATAAACCAAGGGGATCAATGATCAACTGCTGCATGGTTAGAACGCAAGAATACAAAAGATGTGGTGTCTCTAAAATAATCCACGTTTTTACATGACAGGATATTTTCTCTATTAGCATCTGCTAGAATGATTCAGTTCAGATAAGAGCACTAGTAAACCTTCTAGTAATGTTAAGAAAATTTGGGTCAGAACTCAAAACAAAAATCTCCTTTATTATTTGTCTGGATTTGAGTACATTATTTTTATAACAACTGCATAATTTACATCACTAGTTTGCACTCGTACATGTTAGTTTAGGTCAAGCTTATTGTTTATTACACTTAAAATTAGTTCAGTTCATTCTAGGCAATTGGAGGGCTGAAGTAGAAAGTAAGAAAAATAAAAGTTTTTTTTCTCATTGTTTTATTGAATGTCTTACCTTTGATGAACAATTGTGTAAATGACATTCCTGCTTGGAAGAAATTCTTAGACCCATTACATTTTCATAACTACTGATCTGCCTTAAACAGATCCAGCTGTGATTTTATGCATGCAAAAATTTATGTCATGATCTTTAAGCTATTAGATTTTTTTTTTTAATTTAGTTAGTATAAAAGTCATTTTGAATATCTAGCTTTAGAGACGTTCATGATATTGTTTCTGATAACCTGAAGTAATTTAAATATGAAGGACTGACTGATCCCTTCCAGGTACTCTATAGTGTTATATGTATATCTTCCAGATATAGAAGACAATTCAGACTTGTTACCATTCATGAAGTTGGATCTAGTCTCACTGTTTACCAGTGTGTAGTCTTTGTTGTGATTTTTTCCTTGTGGTATCTACTGTGGATAACTCAGCATGCAATGCTGAATAACTCTCTGACTTAGAAATCATCCATATGATCTTGCATTTTGATGACAGATGGAGTAAAGTGAGATGTGGGAGAACACAGGGAGCAAAAGATCAAACTGATGTAGGTTAAATGTTATTCAGATCTTAAAAATGATTAGAGACATTTCAGTCTAGACACCTTTGATCTGACTTTTGTAGATGTTTTCTGATTTTTAGTTGTACAAAGTTTGTACAAACCACTTTGAACATGCAAATTACAAGGTACAAAAGAGTTTCAGATATCTCATTTATTTTCAAGAAACAGATATAAATTCTGTTAACTGCTTGGTATATTTCAGTTTAGATGTCCAGTTCATATCTGTCCTTTGCTGCAGTACATTCTAGATGTTTTTCCAGATGGAATCAGATGTTAAAGGCAAAATATCATTGAGTTTGTAAAGACAGTGATTAGGGATCAAGTTGTAAATCAGATCTTCAGGAATGTGGAATGTTTCAAGGAACAGATAAAAAAACAGAAAAAAAAAATTATTCTCTGTACTACCTGTATAAAAAAGATTATCTCAACTTTTTCTAAAGTATAAGTGATGAATGATAAATAGCTAGCATGAAAGTGTGCCACTTTAAACAATCAACATTACCTCTGTCTGTTTGGATTATGTGAAGAAAACACTGGAAGTTTTCCTCAAGGCAATATGACTCGAGGATCCTTGACACCCACTCGTGTTCTGAGCCACTGAATATAATCCCCATATAAATAGGGAAGCTCCTCTTACAGATGTATCAAAGGCAATACATTCATTCTTGAGTAATAGATCACTGCTTTGAATTTCAGCGGCTATCTGGAATATCATAGAGACAAGGATTTTGTGCTCAGTATCTCAAAGATGTCAGTATCTCATGAAGTTTGATTTACTTCTTAAGCAAACAGTAAGCAGCATATTTGTTTAGCTGGAGAATGTGTACCAGGCATAGTTTTCCTGACCAGTGCCACGTTTCATCTCAAAGACACAAGTTTTGGACCCACAGAATAGGCTAAGGATTTACTGGATATCTGTATTTTCCTCTTTGACAGTTCTATTTCATTTCTCTTTTTCATTCGCTCAACAACACTAACCTCCCAAAATATCCTATTTTTGAGATCATGGGTTTTTTTTTTACACAACCATTGGTCTTCTGAAGTTTATAACAGATTATAAAGTCCATTAAAAGGAGAGTATTGGTCATTTTTGAGTAAATTCCTTCATGCCAAGTAAGAACTATTAAAACAGGGAAGATGAATTGGTTTTGGTATTTGACTACCTCATGTTTTAAAAATGTCAGGTCATTTTTCTGTCTTGGTTCAGTGAGTATTTATAACATCTAAATATAAAACAAAAAAAGATGCTTCCAAAAATATACATATGTGTGCATTTCTCTGTCTGTATTTGTGTGCATACAGTAGCTTATGCTGTTGTCAAGTAAACTGACTATTCAGCTATAATATTACGCAGTTGAATGATAATTGCAATGCCAAGAATTGGGGGTTATTTAAAAGGTGAATGAGTAATGGTGAAATGGCTTAGAAGAGCATCTTAAATTCATAATGGTCATTCACATAAATAACACTTTACCATTTCCCATCTGTCATCCTCTGTGAAGATTTGTGGTACCCTTTGATCAGATGACTTGTCCTTGAAGTACAGTTAGCATTCTAGTGTGAAATATCAACTGTTCTGCTGACAGAATGAGTTCAGTCAGCAAGCATCAAACATTCTGTATGGCACTTATCATGGGAACTAAGAATAAAATAGTTTTAGCCCCCAGGCAGAGCAACCTGCACTAATAAGTGTTGCATTAGGATTATGAAAGCCTTAATTTTTAAAATTGAATTTATTCTGGTGGCAACAACATAGTTCAAAATAGTTCAAGCAAATCTATGAACTATTGTTGCCTGATAATCTCTCCAAAGTAGTCACCTCATCGTTTAGAAAGCTTCTGTTACTTCCACCCCCCTGCTCTTTTTTTTCCCCAAGTAATTCCTGACTTTAGTTCTAAATCTTTTTTTCTCCACAGCTTTACGTTTTGTTTTGTTTGCTCTATGTTATAAATGGAAAAGTAAGTAATAATGCTGATGGACAACAGGGGAAACAAAGCTAGATTATTTTTAATGAAAGGAAATTAACATAATTGCATCTCTCCTAAAAGAATACGCTGTTAATGTGATATCTGCTCAGGTTTTAGAGTTCTCTTTATGACCTGATACATGAAGGAAATGAATATGTAGTATGTACTCATGAGTCAGAGAATATCTCTATAGAAGTAATCCGGTACCAAAATGTCTGTATAAATCTGATTGCATTCATTGACTTCAGGATGAACAGTTTTCTGTGGGGCAGCTGAACCCTGCAAAATATCTCACAGCTTTTATGCTTTTATCATCCACAACTTCTTTCTGGCTCAAATGCTGAGCTGCTTTAGTGTTAAAATAAGGTCACATGCACAGTGTACTTCTGGCTTTTCCATCCCACACAAAGTCAAAAGTAGTTTCTACAAACATTTGGAGCCAGCAAGCACTTCCACTACCTACAGTGTAAATCTATCTTTAAAGTCGATTCTGTCCCTTCGTCTTTTCTAAAATAGCTTGCTTACACTGATGGTGATCAAAGCTGTCTATGGAGCTGACCTTGAAGAAGCCTATGATGCTTCTTGTATGGAACAGAGAATACCTGGAACACACAGAATGTGAATGCAAAGGATGATTTTTTTTTTTAAGCAGAGAGTCAGTTGCTTCCACAGTGGGATTGCCCCTACTACAACCATTAAAATTGGAGATTTCTTGCTCATGCAGAATACTTTGAATGAATGCAGATCTTGTGTCAAAGCATAAACACTCCAATGGGAGCTGTGCTGCTTTCGACAGAATAAGCAGCACAAAACGAGAAAGGATTTTCATTACTTTGTTACATGCAATGATCTTTTATTCTGATATTAGCTACACTTTTTCTTTTGCCTGTTTAGGAAGTTAAAATGACTTCTTGGTTTACTTATAAATTTTAAACATAACTTGGATGTAGATCAAAACATGCCTTTCAGTTTGTTCATTCAGTACACTTTTATTTAAGTTGTGCATATGGATATATGCACTACAACCTGGTTCTAAGTACCTGAGGATGCATTTCTTTGTGACCAGGAATGAATGTGATGTAGATATTACGAATATTCTAAATTGTCCAGCATCAAACTTCGCTAATGAATAGAGCTCTCTATGAATTTTACTGCCAGCAAATAAATCTTTCCTTAGATGTCTGGATGACCCTGTGCAGAAAGGTATTTTAATAAAATATTCAGTTTTTTTCAATAGACTCAAACTTATGCATAAATAAAGTAATCTATCAATTTTATTTCTTACAAATATAATCTTCTTAGTTCTTTGTTCCTTTTCTTCAGAAGACAGACAATCTTCATAGCTTGCTCAGTAGGGAACTGGTACATTATTTTCACTGAGACTGATATTAAAGAACAACTGGTATATCAGTGACATTACTCAGATATCTGGACCCCATCCAATCCTCTTCATAATTCCTAGATGCCATGAGATGTGCTGGTGTAGATTTTCATTTTTTTTTCCTGCTCTTTCCTCAGAAGCAATTGAAGTGGGGAACTATTCAAAGATCAGTCAGTTTCCCACAAAAATTCATCACCTTATTTTCCTAGTGGTTTCTTCCCACAGAAGTCTCTGGAGGGGCAAGGGGATATACTAACAGGGATGAGCGTGCTTAGCCCCCTGTGGTGCTAATCACAATTGTAGTCATGTTTTTGAAAGGATGGTTGCAGGACAGAAGGGATGTATCAATCCGTACTCACATAAAATATCTGGGAAATTAACAATGGAGAGATTTTATTTTTTCTTGAATCATCATAATGTATTCATTATTTATGATATGTGTGATATGTATATTATGATATGTATGATATGGTGAGATGCATTTATGTAATTTATTCTTGGAATAAATTTCTGTGGAGGTGAGAATAAACTCCAGACATTCCTTTATGTGGCATTTATCCCTGTTAGTTGTTGATCACAGATCATTGCTGAAACTTCAGTTCCTCACAGTCTAAAACAATCCATCTGGGGAAATTTTCAGGAATGAAGCAAGGCTTCTATTTTATAGGCAGTTTTCCACATGATAAGGGAAAACAGAAAGTTGGCTTACTTCTAAGAGGCTAATTCTATTTCAATAGGGCTGATTATTTTAATTCTGTTAGAACAGTTAAGATATGAAATATTAGGAATTAAGAGCCTGGAGTACACATCCTTTTAGCAAGATTTTGTATACATAAGTCTTCTTATTATAATAATTATAATACATGTGTCTGTTTCTGCCTATGTTCAGTTAGAGCTTCCTTTCACTTAGTGTCATGGGTTCAAGATGCTGTATAAGTCATGTATGTTGGATGAATACTTTATGGTTTTTCAGACAAAAACTGCATCAAAATTTCCTGGGTGGCTTAAGCTCACAAAAGGATGAAAATTCTCAGTGTTGAGATTCTAAAACTGCTGAAATAAAGTTTAAGTTGTTCCCCGTTGTGCCTTGATCTTGCTTGTGAATGTCTGTGCTTTTGTTGGTGCAGACAAAAGTTGTCAAACTGAAGACTTTTTAAAAGCTGGGGAAGGGAAAGAAAATAGTCTCTAAACTCTTCTGGGTAGGAAAGTAGAAAGGTCCACACTGGCTGGGGTCCTCAGACTCAAAATTTCCTTTGTGTGCCATTCTCAGAGGAATAGATGAAGCTGAACAATGGCAGTTTATTCTTGTGGATACAAATTTGTTAAGAATTATATTGTTATTCCCCAGGGAACTACATAGTTGCCTGTATTGCTTGCTGTAACACCTTAAGGAGCCTGCATATCAAAATGGCTTTTATTTAGTGGAAGGAATCAGTAGAAACTGAAAAAGGTAAGAATTCTTTATGCAACTCACTTAAATGAAGCTTCTCCACTCCACCAACAGTAAAGGATCGGGATTTTTATTAAAATCAGGCTGATTTTTATTTTATCAATTTGAAATGACTGTGTAACTAAGACAGTGTTCAGTTTTATGTTTAGCCTAAAAAATGATTCTATGCATCTAGAATATACTAGCTAGTAGAAAACAAAGGTAAATAATGTTTAAGAACACAGTTATTGATTGAAATATCCTTACACTGAAATGAAGTTGGCATTTTATTTTATTTTTACATTTTTCTTCCCATTATCATGCTAGAAAATATACATTCATATATTGCACTTACCGTTAAGCAAATGAAATGTGCTTTTCACAACGTGAATGAAACAAAAGGGATGCTTATACTGCATAGGAAAAATCATTCTTAACAGATTTTTTCGTTAACAGTACCAAAATGACAACTGTGAGTCCACTTTAAAAGCAGAAGTAGCTACAGTAAAGGCAAAATAACCCTCACAATTGCGAAAAGGTTTTTCGTGGTGCTGGAAATAACATTTCCACTTGCTCCCTTTTAAAATAGCTTATCTGTTAGAAAGAACAACATGGGCATTCAACCTTTAGACAGATGAAAGAACCTTTTTACAGAGAAGTAATCCACTGATGGATTAATTTAATTTAGAGCCCTTAATTGGTTAAGGGTCAGCCCTCATTTTATGTTATAGAATATTATTTTCATGTTTTAAAAGAGATTGACTTAGACTTTTCTATCAAGAGGAATTTATTTCAGTATCACTTTGTCCAGTTTACTTAAACTGCCTAAGTTAGATTGATGTATTGCCTCCTAAAACTATTTTACATATATGATGACAGTAATTTTTGATTTGTACTTAAGGAAAAAATGAAGAATAGGTTATAATATCATAGAGATGCTTTGGAGGCCCAATACATTCCAGGTGTTGCATGGAAATTACAGCCAATTGCAAGTGGACTTTTGTGCACTTTTTGTTGTGAAAAGTGTAAAACATGACCAATCAGGTGTTCTTTACTTTGCTTCTTCAACAAGACCTGAGAAGCAGAAAAGAACTTTGGCATTCAGCAGCTTAGTGAATATGACATCAAAAACAGTGTTTATATTCAGAGATAATAATAGTCACGTTTCTGTTTTTGGTTTAGGTTTTTTTTTTTTTTTTTTTTTTTTTTTTTTTTTCCATTAAAACAATGTAGGATATGGATTTAGGTCCTCTGAATCACAAACCTGAACTACCATTCTATTTGTTTCTTGATGCATAGTAACAATACAGGTGTCCTTCAGCTGAGTATTCAATCTCAATGAGCTTTTTAAGTCTCACAAAATGCTTATTAACTTTATAAACCATAATACAGGAACTAGTGAGTCTACTGTTTTTCTGTGGTTAAACTTCAAATCTTGAGCAATAGTCAGTGTATATGTTGTGTTACTGTATAAGAAGAAGTAATGATGTTCATACTTTAAATTATTTTAAAACACCAATGGATAAGGTAAGTAATACCATGATTCCGTTTACCACTGACTATCACTGATAGTTGTAACATAAAGAGGTCCAATTTCTGGAGATGAAAATATGGTATCCTGGAAGATGTCATTGGCTGTTATTTGTCAAACATCAAGATAATACATCAGATTAGATGGAAAACTCTTTCTTTCATGAAAACTAAGTTTTCTTGATATGTACAATGACTATAATTTAATGTGTAGTAGTACAGTCTTCTCAGGCTCTGTCCCAAAAGCTTTTATACTCTGTAAATTCAAAGGTTTGAGACTTACAAAGTGAAGTTCTCCGGAATGGCTGAAAGCTTCAATAGAAGGATCACTAAGGTACAAGAGAAGTACTGTTGGTTTTGCTCTTTTTATAAATATAATTTTTAAAGTGAGACAAAGATCACTTGATGACAAAATCTAGAAGTTCTGTACCAAATCGGAAAAGAAGTAGATGTGGTTTGATTATTTATTTTCTTATGTCAGATTCTTAAGCAGAGCTTAAGGGACATTCTGCATATCCTTATATAAGTAATTTTCATTCATGGAAGAATTCCTTTTCAAGACACTGGAACTGCTATTTGAATGAAGGCTATTTTGTCTTTAACGTGAAAGGTGTTCTATGGCTGAAATATCTTTGGAAGGGGGACAAGCTGAGAAACATTTTTGTTGCATTATTATCGTGGAGAAACTGTTGAAGTATCAGATATGGTGACTTCATTACAAAAGCAATGGTATAAGAGAGGCAGGCATAGAGTATCATATTTGGATGCACGGCACGTCTAGGAATGACAGTATTGAAAATAACAGCCTGCATAACAAAGTACATGGCCTGTATTTTGGTTACAAAATAACTAGATAAACGAAGTTCATGAAATGGTTTGGTTCATTTATATACTTAAAAAAATAAAACACAAAATTTTATTACTCTTCCGTTTGAGTTAAGTTGAATTTCATTGTATTGGCATCAGGAGACTGACATGTCTAAATATTACCTGACTAATGAGATTTTTGCAAATCTATCATTATGATTGATAACCAGCCCAGAGAGATATTTAAGTAGGGATAACAGTAAAAGTCATGACTAGACCTCTGATCTGCTGATTAACAATTCTGTGGTAGAGCACAGTTCCATCATGTAGACATAGAACAAAGAAAATCCACGGATCAATGTCTGGATAATCATAGATTTAAGTTTAATAGAAGAGTAGGAACAAAAATTGCATGTCCCATCTCACAAAGTCTTCTGATGAATATTTACAAACTCTGAAACTAAAACTACTTTAAAGAAATGAGTTCTAGAAGAATATGGACAGAAGATAGAAAAGAAAAGAAAAGAAAAGAAAAGAAAAGAAAAGAAAAGAAAAGAAAAGAAAAGAAAAGAAAAGAAAAGAAAAGAAAAGAAAAGAAAAGAAAAGAAAAGAAAAGAAAAGAAAAGAAATTGGCTTGTATGGATGCAGACTTCACTTAGTAAGACTCTACATCCAGATATCCATGATATATTGGACTCTTCTTGCATCTGTGTGAATGGTTTCTGAAACTGAGTTCCTCTGCTCTCATTCTAAGCAGCCTGGGTGAAAGACATTTACAGTCTCAGACACCTATATTACTATGCCTGAAATAATAAATTCATAATAAGTATTCTAAAATACGAGCTCATTTCTGAGCTCTGTGAACCTATTCACAATCTGTGCAATTAGTATCCCCTTTACTGTGAATAGTATGCCCTTATGTAGTATTTGAGACTGTGAATTCTACCATGTAACTAGGTCTATGTAAATCCTTCATTGCTATCCATTTTTGTCATGCTGTTTCCTTGTTTAACTCCTCAGTTTTTCAGTAACATAGTGCGTGTTTATGGAGTTGCCATGTATGAAAATCTCATGTAGAAAGTGCTTTTTATCCCAAGATAGTGTTCATCATTTTCCTTAAAATGTTTGCAGATACAACGCATTATGAAGGAATAATCATTCTTTTTTAATCAATAAGTAATTATAAAATAACATTCAAATTCCAATGAATTGCACAAATGAAATATTACCTTTTGCCCTTTGTGTGATAAGACTCATGATTCTAGATTCTTTTTCCCAATGATCTGCCATCAATGGAGCTGTCAATTTTCCTTTTGTAGCCAAGTATGTGGCTCTGAGTCTTGGAGTTCCACATGCCATGCTTTTTACCTGCGATTATCCAATCCAAATGCTATGACTTACATCACATAAAATGCTAAATGAATAAACATGGATCTAGTGCAGTTTGATTTGTAGTAATATGAGAATAATGTAAGGATACCAAAACCTAAGGCTGTCTCATGTTGTGACACATTTTTGCACCAAAGGAGAAATAAATATGTTTTTGTGATATAACATGATAAGACAGAATATTGAATTTTAAAATTAAATTTTACTTTATCAATTTATTTTCATTTTAGTTATTGCTTTAAGATGTTTCTCATTAAGTTTAATTCTATTTAAATGCAATTCAAGAATTGGTTCTAAGTATGTAATTAAATCTTGTCAATATTATAATGGATGTAATATATTTCAAGTATGAGTTCTTTGAGTTGCATACATGTTTTGTGCTGGATTGTGCTTCAAACAGTCCTGACATAAGCTGTAGCAACAGAGTAACATGTTCCCAAGGCAAAGTAAACTGAGACATGGAATTTTGGTAAAGTCACTTATTCCCAGCAAGTTAACTGTAATGGGCATAACAAATTACCATTATTTCCGTATTGTCTTTTTAAAAGACCAGCCTTCCCTCAAAATATTTTATATTAAAATACATAGTGAAATCTATTTTCCACATTTATCTTTTCTCCCTCTTCTCCCCCTGTGAATTACCTATACTTTTGTCGATGTAAACAGTGTGCAGGAAGGGAGAACTGGGAGCGATGGACAGGCTGTCTGCCAAACTAGTGGTAAGGATTCCTACCAGTTTCTCTTGCATTCCTAAGGAAGGTTTGTATTCAGGAAGCATGCTGTAGTGTAGAAGCCAGAGAGCTCTGTTCCTTGCCAAATGGACAATATTTTGTCATGATGTGACTAAAAAAATCTCCCTGATCTTGCTAAAGCGTGCCATCCTAAATCACAAAAGATAAATTTGGCAGTTCCCTATAATTGCAGTTTTTAGCTGTGATACTTTTCTTGGCTCAGATAAATACAGGGAACATTGTCTTTTTTTTTTTTCAAGTGGGCTACCATGCCCTTCTCTGTCTGACAAAGTGAAATGCCTTTGAAAGTATTTTCATTAGGACTCTTCTTTTCCCTTCATGCATTTTAAAAAAGCTAACACCTTACAAAGTTCTGCTCTTAGTAGGATTTAGAACAGCTACCAGGCTCTGGATTTTCATTGCAATCCTGCTGCCTCTTCGACATACCTTTTACTGAACATCAGGAGAAGCCACAGCCAAGAATCAAACAGAAAGATTGTCTGTGAACAGGAAAAGGGAGCTCAATTCAGCAATCAAATCTCTTTACAGTGTTGAGCTGGATCTTGTTGGAGTGGGTCTGCTTAAATGCCAGTAGTCAGCTGATGGGGGCTCTCTTCGCAACTCTCTTAGGCTTTTTGTGTAGCTACGAGCAAATGATTGTCCTTTGAAGAAAAATGACGTCTTGAAATTTTGTCTTTTGTTTCACTTGTTATGAAACCATTCTTTTCATGTCTTGCATTGATTTGGCATATACTGTAATATCATTTTGTAAGCTGCACAATTTAGGATATAAATAGAATAATAATTCTACAGTGTACCATTGATCATTAATGAGCTGATTAATGATTAATCAGCTTTCCTCTCCTTAGTATAATAAAGGAGCACTGAGATATCTACCTCTGACTTTGTTGTGATCTGCCCCAGAAAAGTTCTTAAGTTTTACTTACGAAATACTTTAGTGCTGATAGTGTAATAAGATTTTGCTGCCTTCTGCTCTACTAGTCCACTAATCTGGCAGTTCTCAAGCCTGATTCATGCCATTTCTTGGCAGCTGAATAGTAGATAGTTGTATCAGTAAGGCTTCATCTAATCTACTGCAGTGCATGTATTATATACTGTGGAGTATTACAGACAGCAAAACTCTCAGTTTTCATTTTTCATGTGTTCATTTCTCATCTGTTCATCCCTCTGAATTCTGATTAAACTTTGGACTTTGGACTTTTGCTGTAGATTTCCATGGGTTGAATTACATTTTTCATGATCTGTGCTGTAAACAAGATTCCCATAATTTCCTTTGGGTAATGAAACTGTTCCTGTGGGAGGGGTCTTGCATAAGTTTGGGTGGTTGCAGTGATCTGCCTCTGGCCAACAAAGCACAAAAACTCTGGCTCTGTTTACAAGGGCCTCCAGCTATGTACTGCACCTGGGAGGTATTAAGATCTAAAGATTCTAAACCAGATAATTGAAAACAAAGAGGAGTCAGGATGAAAAATTCAGATGTCCAAGATACACGCATTGAGAGCAAATTGGTTTCTGCCCCTAAAGAAATACAAACCTCATGATAACTTTTTGTCTTTCTTCTCATGTATCTTTGCTTTCCTTACTACCACCTTTTGTTTGTTTAAAACATGGTTTCCATAATAAAGAGCCTATGGCTCCTGATGGTTTGTGGTAAAAGAGGATTTTCCTCAAGGAGGTAGGCAGGGGCACCAATTGCCTGATGATCTTGTCACGAAGAGAGACCTAAAAGAAATATTCTTCCTTTCATCTTCTCTGTAATAATAGTGAGAATAGAGCTGCTTTCTTTTTCTGTGATTTTAGGTCTGTTATCTAATAAATCTATCTATGAAGTCAGTCCATTACCAGACAGAAATCTTTTGATCAATTTATTTTTTAATCAGAAGATAGACAGCTTTCCTCAAAATAACTATCTTTTAATTAGCAGAAAAACATCAAAGGTTTTGGACTCCATCCAGCATAGAATAAGGGCATTCTGAAATCTCAGAGACTTTAGTGAGAAAACCATCTCAATATGAAGGGGAATTTGTGACCAAACAAGTGAGCTGACTGGGAATGGTATGAAGTCTCTGAGAGGGATGATCTTGGGGGAGAGGAAGAGGACATCAGAAGAAGGGTAGTGTGAGTTAGAGCATATATTTTTCTATGGCAAAAGTCTTGCATGATGAGCTAAACTCAAAGGACACTTCCTGTAGATAGCTTCATAAGTCAAATCCTTGGAGGAATTTGGGGTCAGAGAGTCAACAGCAACTCTGTTTTTATTTTCTTGTAAAGGATAGCTCCTATAATGGTGAAATGGATATTTTTATATCTCCTTCACTCCCCTCAGAAGATCCTCAAATTGTAAGAAAAGCACACATTCTTTAAAAAATAATTAATAATTAGAGCTGCCCAAGCAAGAATGAAGATGAAAGTTGTTTTGGAACATCTTGGTTATTCTAAGAAAAATAGCAAGTTCATTACTGACTTTTTTTTGCAAATAAGAAAATTAAATCCTGTTATGGCCCAGGGAATATTAAGTTAGTAGCTCAGTTTAATAAAGGAGAGAGAGTGATTTAGGCAAAAAAATTTATGAAGTCAGTCAGAAACAGCTAATGGCACCAGAAAGCTGAAAATGAAACGAGAAGTTTGTGAGAAATGTAAAAAAAAAAATAATAAATTCAGTTCATTTGATTAAAGATAGAGACTAGCCTGGAAATATGATACTGAGAACAGCAGTAATGATGACGAGCAACAAAAATGGGCTACTATAGAAATCATAGGACACATTTATGAAGTTGTTTAGAAATAAAAGTGTAATCTGTAAGAATTACTAAATGATAACATTTTCCCAGGCTTATAGGTACAGTTAGAATCAATGAGTTTGAATAGGAAAAAGTTAGTTGAGAAATAGGCTTTTTCCATTAATGAATAAGGGAACTGAAAGAGGTAGAAAAGGGATATGATGAAGTGGAAACAATTAAGCATTCAAACAAGTCATAGGAATCAACTATGAGAGTAAAAATGTATTAACTGTATACCAGAAGGGTGAGAATCTGTGGAAAATAAAGGCTCTTAAAGTTTGCATATTCGACAGAATTTCATCTTAAGGACAATATAAACTTGATAATAGAAAGCTCTACTTGTTTTTCTGTGTAGATCATTGGTTTGGTGCTTCACTTGCAAACTTGATGTTTGTATCCTGACTGATGTAATGACTGAATAGAAATTCAGTCAGTTTTGCAATGTTTCATATTAAGAATCAGTTAGTGAAATATGGGGCTCTAAAGCTTGATCCCAAATCCACTTGAATAAGCAGAAGTTAATGAGGTGTTACAGTGCTTACCCACCTGCACAGATAGATCTCATGTCACTAATTGGCAATGTAGATCAAGGTATACATTTACTAAGAGTGATTTCAATATTTATCTGTTACACTAAAGAAAGCTGGACAGTCATGAAGGAATATCAATGCCAGCATCCTAAGGAGAAAAAATTCAAAAGCGTTTTGTGTAGGGAAGATCTGGAATTGAATGACTCGGAATATACTTACTTGAAGCAGAGCATCTTTTATAGCCTCCCTTTCCTCCAAGCACTGCAGAGTTATGGAAAGTACCGACATGCAAACTTATAGTGACCTGTCATTGCAGCAGGTATTTTGCTACTTCCAGTTGCTTATTAAAAGTTTTAGAAAAGCACTTTTGTTCTAGCTGCTGTTGCATCAAAAGATGTAATCCACCATGGCACTGCACTAAGTTGCCTAATAAGAAATGACAGAACTTGTCATGTCAGTAATTTAACAAAGAACCACTTCTCTCTCCCATATTGCACCTGTTAAAAATATATACATTTCATTTTAAAGACTTCATGTTGTATAAAAATGTACAAGATTCTGCAATATCCTTTAGAGTTGCCTTTCTATGTAATTTGCAATCAAAAATGTACATGGAATATTTGACATAAAGGAAACGAAAACAGTTAATTGAATTTGCTATGCCTCTATTCCTTGCTGTATAAGTTTTCTATTTTTCTACTTTTATGCTAGCTTTCTGTCCTGATGGAGAAAAGACAGTTTGTTTTGAGAAACTAAAATGAAGATAAAGGTTTCTGACTGAGTGGCTTGCTTTCTATTAATTTAGCACAATTCATTAGCCAGGAGGGAAAGAGGGAGGTATAAATCAGACTTTGGTCCGTGGAAACTCAGGTGCCATTATGAAGAAAATCTGCTAAGAGTAAGAGTAAATTTTTTATTTCCCTCTTTGTTATATCAGGAGTTACAAGAGCTGCACGTTGTTTGGGCTTTTTAACAGACTTCTCAGTATTTTTTGGTACTCTTGCTACAGGCTTGCTAGGTTTTTGCTCTTATCTCACTGCTTTTTCTGAGAAACACTTAAATGCAGCCCTAAGCCTAGCAGATTTATGAAGGTATGACTCACATCTCCTGTGAGAATGTCCTTTACCTGTTAGAAGCACCAGCTTTGTGTCACTAAGGAAACAATCCAACTCTCCAAGTCCATTAGTTCCTGAGGACAACTTCTAATAAAAGAAGAAGAAAGGCAATTCAAATCAATTTTGGAAATTATTTTGTCAAATCAGCACTTATTAGTTAAAGAAAATTCTCTGTGTAGAGCTATCACTGAGCTTTTTCAACCTGAATGCGAGTCTGCTGTGGCGGGATTCATTTCATGCAACTTAAAATAGCTGAAATGTGCTCTAAAACTAGCTGCTCAGGCTCTATTTGTAATCACCTTCATCAGAGGAGAACGATTCCACTCTTTTATATCTGGACATACTGAGGCTATGCTGCCTGATGACAAGCTACTACTAACTATTGCAAAGAAGCCACCACAGAGCTCTAGTAACCAGTTACTTAACTTGCTGTTGAGTCTGCGGATTTGTGGCAGGAGGATAAAGTATTGCCTTAAGTAACCACTTTTAATGATGAAGAAACTGAGTTGGATATACCTTCCAAAGCATATGACAGATGGAACTCAAAGATGGCACACATCAGCTTATTGTAACTGCATTTGTCTCTTTAAACGAGGAATTTTAATCAATCACTGCAGTAGACAGCATAGGATGTTACAAGCAATAAAACAGCTCAAAGTTGAAAGCTGGTCACAGCAAATGACAAGATGTGTCCAGTTTTCATATCAAGAGATGAGTAATCTGTGGTAGCAGAACAGGATTTAGTATAAACAGGATAATGCTAGGAGGTTTAAGAGCTCACATCATGGAGAAATACACATATCACAGTTGGTCATGACTGAAGTGAGTCAGGGAGTATATCTTATAGCTAGCTGTGAATCCCTAAGGACATGCATAAAACATTACAAGTCATGTAGAATTATGGACTGATAGTGGAAAGGGATTGTCTAATCCCATAAAATTCTGTCCTAACTCTGAGTCCAATCTTTTTACTCTTTGTTCTCTTTAATGATGGAAACTATGTTTCGGAACATTACCTCTCCCATTTCTCAGAGATGAATTGTCACTCAGACAAGTGCTATGATTAGAAAGCTGAAAGTGTGTGTTGCAGTATAAAAGGTAGCTGACACTGAATTTGTAGATGATGATCTACAGCTCACTGAAGCAGAATTTAAATGGTTCAGCACCATTGTGGCATTAAGATGACTTCCTTTGAGCACCCACAAAGCAATGCGAGGAGAAGGTTGTCTGCAAAAAGCAACAAATATCTAATGGAAATGTTAAAATTGGAAGAAAGTTCTACTGCCTTCTTGATCCACCCCTTCTGTTCTCAGATATGGGAGATTGAAATCTGGAGAATGGCATAAACTAGCACATAGGTCCATGAGTTAGGTCTACATAAGGGGAGCAGCTTTGTTCAGCATGGATTCCTGGCCATCACAGGTGGGGAAGAAAACCCAGGTTAGAGATTCAGTTTGGGACTTAATACAGCAACAGAATTATGTACAGAAAGACCTAAACCATAAGGGACTCAGGACTGTAATGGACATAAATTGGACAGTGACTGTGAAGTCCTGCTGGACTGCTTATACACCCAGGCAAATAGAGCTGATCTCAGGACTGGAATAAGTTTCAGCCTTCAGTTATTTTAAAACAAGTATGGTAAATGTACACAATGCAACTTTCAAATTCTAATCAAGAATGCAAATTCCAGATAAATGTTCAAGTCAAATGTCACCTTAATTTTATGTAGGATTTTTATATATGATGTTGTAATATTAAACATCAAATAATGAATTAGAACAGAACAATTTTTGTTTAAACAAACACATGAAAATTGTCAACAGTTATGTAAATATAGAAAAGGCATCACTGTGTGTGCACTTGTATTTGTATAAATGTCACAAGTGGAATTGCTCTGGAAAGTATTGGAATGGTCTCATGATAGCAATACGTGTCAGATAACACCACTAATCCAGTAGTGGATAATAGTATAATGATTTCTTTATTTCTTCTGGATTTATTCTCTCTCTGATCTTTTGTTTTCAGAGCATTAGAACCACAAATGTAGCAGAAAACAAGGGGAGAAGATGACTGGGAATATGATGGTTGCTTTTTCCCCTTTTGTTGTATCCATGTACACACACAATTTTTAAGTCTTATTATAAGCAATTTCTGATTCATGGCAGTATGAAACAGTTAACCTGTGACAATCTTTGACTAATGGAAATGTGAATATAATCTTACTAAGCTGGGATTTGTTTCTCACTGCTTCTGACTGTCGCTCTGAATTCATACTTTTGGAAAAAAAAAAAATGAAAGATTCATAAGTAACCTTACTTTTATAAAGGTTTTCTTTTTGTTTCAGTCGATAATACAGTTTACATGGTGGAAATGTGACCATTTCACCACTAATTTTTTCATGCAGTGTTCATTCGAGAATAAAGATGACTGCTGTAATAAATAAGGCCGAAATCATTGTTCAATCCTCTCTTTCTAGGCCTGGTATTAAATATTAACAATTTCCAAAGTTTGAAAACATCTTTATGTCCCACAGTACCGTTACATGCAATTTAATAAAACTTCAATAAAATGTACCTGTGTTGTATGGTTGATCAACACCACAAACACTTTTAGTTTGGAGAGATGAGGAAAAATATGTGTTTAAGAAAAAAAATTAATAAGAGAACGTCTGTCTTGTTATTGTCTATTTGTGAAAGCAGTTTCTAGCTGACATAAAGCCGATAAAAGCTACCTTTAAAAAATAAAATGCATGGCTATGCTTTGAAGATGTCCTTCAAGTTTCTATCAGTTATGTTTTTGTTTGTTTTTCTTTAGATTTGATCTTTGTATAACTGTAATGAGTATTAACAGGTCATGTGCTATGTATCAGCCATTTTTAGTATATAAATGAACTTGTGTAGATATGAAGTGTGCACAAATATAAATATATGCATAAACAGAGAAGTATAAATATATTTTAACGAACTGAGACTGAACAGGAACTTGTTCTTTAAATAGCCTTGTTACATCACGAGAGCTATTTTAAGAACTGTGTCGCAAAACGACTTGTTCTGTGCCTGCTACGTGCAATATGTGATGGATTACAGCTAACAATTAAACTAGGAGATAATAGGATTCTAGTGTTTCTCAGCAAGTATCAGAGTAGAATCTGGACATCTTATCATGGAAACGCTCCACAGCTGATGTGCAAGGGATCCAGGTGAGGAGACCCAGAAGGAAAACTAGTGGGTCTTGCACTGGGTCAAGGTCTTCCAAGGCACACAGATGTCAGGGCTTTGCACTACAACAGCTCTGCAAATCTTACTGCAGCAGGATTCTTTTGCTCTCGCAAAAGGGAACTGTGCTTGCTGGTTCATTTTTAAGCTCCAGTTAAACAAGTTAATGACATGGAAAACCCATAAGATGTGCAGTCCTATGGAGAGAGGGAGATGCTTCTGACTACACGACTGTATTATCTTCTGATAACTGCCTTTTGGCTAGGTGATAAAATACATTTCTTCTGCTCAGTGAGCCCACTGGCTCTCTAAAAGGAAGTATAACAACAGTGCAGAACATAAAATGCAGTGGGAAACTGTGAAGGTGCAGCAGTGCAGCAACAAATATCGTGGTGTGCTAGCAAGAGTAGTTTGGAAAAAGTAATATGGGAAACAATGCAAGACCAAAATTTGTGTGCTTGTTCTCTGATGCTTGTGTTATTTCTTGAACTGTGAGGTTTACTTAGCAAAATCATCTGGTTTCAAAGCTTGTTGTCTCTATGTTAGAGAGTCATCAAAGAAATGTCTGATGTTATCTTAATATCATTTCATACTCTGAGATTTCTTTAGGACTAATTTCATGAAAATAAATATAGATTGACTTTATTTCTGAAAGTGTATTGCCATGTCTTTGCAATAGGTAGCTGCTGATAAGCATTTTTCCCATTAAATACTAGCTTTTGCCCACCAGTTTATATTTAGGAGGCAGAGACAGAAAAGGATACTTTTTCTTGTATTTAATTCACATACATTATAAAACACTTTTTTTTTAAAAAAAAAGATACTGATGATATAATCTCTGTTTTAGTTGACTGAGGAGAAAATGAAGGAAAAAGTAATAGCATGTAGTTCTGTAACTTTGTGTATTGGCATCTGCAAATAAAATTCTCTTATACAACTCTCAAGGTATCCAGTCCACAATAACAATTATCTGATTTTTATCTTTTGTTTGGAAATTGCTTTTTGTTTTGGAAATAGTTGCTGAAAATGATATTTGTATTAATGAAACATGCAGCTTTTGTTATTAGTGCCCCTCCCTCACCCATTTTTATGTTTAAGTGGAAAATCTGGTGCATCATTTAGCAGTGGAATGTTGAACATCTCTACCATCCTTAGGAAGAGAATGTAAGTTAGCACAGATTAGTGAAAAACAGATATTTAAGGGTTTTGAGAACATATATTAAACATATTCTAGCCTATAGGACACAAGTCTTGAGATTGGGAAGAATTTTTTTTAAAGGGTGCAGGCCTGATTTGCTTGCTTTTTCTAGTATAAGAAAATCATTTAACAAGATACTCCAGAAGTGATCTGGAATGAGTGGTATTCATATTGCTTTAAAAATTGTTTAACAAGAAGAGGACTTAATGACCTTACAGGTGGAAAATATCTTTAAATCACCTGTTTGAGAGACATGTCAGTACTGATTCTGTAGGTATTTCCATCTGATGTTGTGTGACTTATAGTAAAAGGGCACCGCAGGCCTGAAGGTAAGTGAAAGTCCTGTCTCTTCCATCTATCAGACATGTTGAAAGTGAAATCAGCATGGTTTGATTTGCAAAGCATAAGTAACTCCAAAATGTGTTAGTTTCTGCATCCTACAGCTCCTTACAAACGTTTGTACCTCAGTACCACTTATTGAAATCAAGACACCTTGTCTTTTCCATTTCTAAAGTCAAGTAACAATGCTTAAATTGTTGCTAGTATGGATAATTGAGGAATGTTTTAAGCTTAAATGAATTGTACCTTATGTAGCTAGGTCTACGCACTGTATCATAAACAATTTGAGTTTTTTTATCCGTGTCTTAAAAAGTGATGGATGACCTTTTACTGCAAGGAGATCAATTATTCCTTTTGCTAGAACAAGAAGTTAACCTAACTTCAAATATAACTCTGAAATCTGTCAGAAAAACTCAGGTGAATACACACACAAAGGAGAAGTATTTATAGGAAACAGAAACAGGTGTTTGCTGCTTACCATTAAAGTGTATCAGAAAGAAATAGCTGCAAAGCTGTCAGATTTTTGTTGTGGTTCTCTGGTGCTTCTTTTCATGTTTTTGTTTTCTGTGGTCATCAGAGTTCATGAGAACCTGTTTTCATTTTCAGAGAAATTGCTTCCAACCACTGTTTAAAGAAAGCCTTGAAAATATGAAGGGAGGACAACCTGGTTAAGCAAGGCTCAGAAAAGCAGGAGGTAGGGGAGAGACTTTACATTTATTCTTCAGATGAAGACTCAAAGTCTCAAGTTTTTTAAAGGAATACTAGGATTCTTTCAGTTAATCAAAACAGGCATTTTTTTCTCAATATCTGTGCTTGTAAAAGCATGTTCTGGGAGTAAATCATGAGGGGATTTTGGAGCTGAAGCAGTGTGCAATTCTCCTGGCAGTTTTGGTCTGCATTAGAGAACATCACCTTTTTAAAAAGCAATGGTGATCATGCAAGAGCACAAACCTGATTTTAAAAGCAATAAGGTGCACATGCAAAGGTCTTTTGTTATTCGCACTTATCATATAGATCTAGTGGATATCAGTATTAATATTTACCTATATAAAAACTGTGATCTTTATTAAAAAAGACTGTTTTACAAGTATAAGTGACCTTAAGAATGCAACCAAGTTTCAGCAGCCAAACTTTGTCTTAGGTTGATTGCATTGTTTAGTTTCTGATTTTTAACATTAGAAGGACAAACTGTGATGCTTGCCATATGTTTGCTTTGACACAACAGAGTTTTGCTTCCTCATATGAGGACATCAAGATTTATCTTGCTAGGAACCAGTAGACTTCTACTAGCTGTAGTATAAATGAGTGGAAACCCCAGATGTCTTGTTTCTCTTTGCAGTTCATTATGCTTCATCTTTGTGTGATTTTTTAGCAAATCCACTTTGGAATTTCTTCATATCATTAGTAAATCTCTTCTTACCAGCTGTATGTTTGCCAACTAGTTACTGCAACATAAACATGAAGCACAAAGTGCATTGGAATAGCTTGAGATGTCCTTTCAACTGAGGGATTCATTAACTCAAAACACTTGATTTTCTGCAGATTTTAAGCATTCCATTCATGGATATTAAGAGTTATTTGGTGTTGAATAATAACTTGCAATATCAAGCATGATATTGCAGGGGAAAAAAAAAAGCAGGAGAGGGGAGCAAACTGTGGAGTCTTATTGTACAATTATGCACTTGGATTTCCTGTGCAGTACCTTCCTGTAACTGAGATCAAGTAAATCTTAAGCATATGTCTGAATGATTTTTCAGTAACGGAGAAAATAGGCTTGAAATTTTCAAGATCAGCAAGGAGTTATTGAAGAGTTGTTCTAATGCCTGACTAGTGAAAGTCTTATCCCAAGGCATAAAATAGCTTCTTTTCCAGTGTTTGCAGGCTGAACGATATTGAATCAGCTGAGGAAAAGTATTTTTAATGACTATGGAAATGTAATTCATTTTGGCTAAAAGCTGGAAACCTGCACAATATAAATCTAAAAAGTCAATTTAGTAGCAAGATAGAGATGCTTGATTTCATTTGCAGACCTATGTTTTTTTTTCCTACACTGGATATTGCTTTTTTTTCTAAATGGAAAATCATCTATAGGCAAGAGGTGTCAAAATAAAGTGTGATAACATTTCTGTGCACTCCTGTAATCACTTGAAGTTGATTATTTTAAAGAAAACAGACTGAGTTCTCTTACAAACTTCAGTGTGTCTGTTGTAAGCCCAGAAAGTTCCTGAGCCACCATGTCTTCTCTCCTCATGTCCCCAGTCTGGACTCTTTTCTTAAATGATTTTCTTTGAACACTGGAAAACTTTTCTTCTAAGAATCTGTATGAATTTTCATATCTTTTGATAATTTCTGCTGATAAAATGGAAGCCCTTGATTTAAGACTTTTTAAATGCGAAAATTCTAGCTCCGGTATCTTCGTTGTGCCTCATACTTCATTACAGATGTCTTGCTTGCAATCTGCATTTCTTAACTGATTATTTTACACGCGTAGCTGTACTAAAGGTTAAAAACATGAGCAGAATGTGGACATGTGAAAATCAAGTAGACTTAGATCAGCAAGAGATTTCTATGCCTGATTGAAACAGAAATGTAAAAATCAACATAAAAATCATACTTATCTACACCTAGTACTGAATGCATTTGTGCTTGTATCTGTAATATCCCTTGTTTGCTAGGTAATTTTGGAAGTGCCAAGGTCTTAATACTGCTGACCTGCTCAATGCCTGGTCATATGCAGGATATATGAAGATCAATAACACGGGGTACTTTTTGCAGCAAAACCTGCCCTGGTGTTTTAGGGATAACATACTGGCTGCAGCTCTGGTAATTTAGGGTGCATGACTTTTCTGTTACAGATTTACCCTGCAACTCCACCTGTGCTTGTAAGTAAACCACATGAACTCCAGCACTGGTGCTTTCCACACAGTCTTACTTTTAGTGAATTCAAGATCAGAACTGCATGCTGGGGTGCCATCCAGAGCACCCTGATTAAAATGCGCATACAAAGTCCTCTGGCAGTTAGCTCTCTAGACACGCACAGTGTCTGTTTAGGGTCAACTGGCACAAATCTTATTGCTGGCAAAAGCTTTTATGTTCCTGTTTAGATATATATCTCTTCTTCTGGATCATACAGAAGAGCTGGTAGTGCCTAAAAATAAGGCACTCACAATTTTCCAGTCATTTTAGTATCTTAGTTACAAGAACTTTACTCATTCAATTCAAGTCAACTTATACACCCTCATGCAAACAGTAGTAATTATGGCACTTTAAGGATGTGTTGCAATGACATTGTAATTTGTCAGCAGGGTACTACCACTGACTGTTGTCATGGGAAATTTATATTAGCAGCTTTTTAAGTACGATGTTTACTGGTTTCTTAGTGAACTGCAGCAAACTATGCAATTGTACCTTGTATGCTGTTTAATGGAGAACACAGCATTAGTGAGAAGCTTCACTGTTCCATGAAAAAAACAACACTGAAAACATGCTGTATCTCTTGCAACTTTCAGTCATTTTTCTTGATATTATAGGTGCATGCATTTACAACATAAAAATGCAGTTTCATAAGACTAAATCATAGTTGTGCTGCATGTATTGGTATTAACTTTATCTCCATCATTCTGAAGACGCAAAAAAAAAAAAAAGAAAAGTACTTAGAAGATGTATGTCAGGTGCTCATTTCACTCCAGAGGAAAAAGCTGTGACTGAGATCTAGGTGCTCAGACCTGCTAAGTAGGTGCTTCAGCCTGAATCAAAGGGAAGCTACAGAGTCCTTTGCTTGAAGAAAATATACTTTCCAAAGCTAAGGGCTAGTTTCTAAGAAAACCAGTGAAAATCTCCTTACTTTAATGGTCTGGATCAAATAATACAAATTGCTGATGGTATACGTTTGAAGCATAGCTTTCAAAACAAAAAGATCCACATTTTTGCATTTAAAATTTGCAAATATTGCTAGGGAGACAATTTTGAATTCTTGTTCAGTGTACATGAGTGCAGTGAGGCAATGGGTTCTGTGTTTCAGCAATGGTGACAATGACATGAAAGACAAGCCATGTTCAGGATGGCCATACACAGCTATCACACTGCAAAATGAAGAGCATTTCAATCAGCACATCCACACAAATCTGGTGATGGTGGTGACTGCTTTGAAAAACACTGTCTTGTAGCTGATAATTTGCTCTATCAAGTGGTGTTATTGTGCTCTTCATATCTGCTGTAGTTTCCATGAAAATAAATGAGATGCATTACTTTCAGCGCTACATACATATATTGGCTGATTAGAGACAGGAAAGGAGGAGAGTGAAACATTGGGAATCAGTATTTAAGTACTGAGAATGAGTAACAGCAGATACAAAAGTAAAGTATTCCATGACAAAAACAGTCCATGAGAGTAGACAGGATGAAACTGAGGGTCATTCATCAGTGAGGAAAACACTGGATAAATCTATAAGCGAATCCCACATCACCCTGAATCCCATCATTGCAGACAGCTAACTGCTTAGGAAGTGGGAAAGAGGCAAAGTGAGGTTCATAAATTTTGGCTGCAAGAACACTGTGCCTCCTTGTGGGATAATGTTAGAACTGATTTTGAGTTTGTTCCTATATATAAGGCCACAGGAGCTGTAGGGTGCTCCTGGTTGCAGAGCAACCTATTTTGTGCCTTGAGAGTCCATTGAACTGGCTGGTCAGCATCTCTTCTGTGAAGAAGAGAAGCATAGGCCTTACGCTGATGTTAACATTTCCAGTGAAATATAAGAAACTTTGGAGTCAGGCTGAGAAAGGCAGGACTCACAACAATTATTTTCAACTTAACAAGGTTTAAAATAAGGAAATTAGTGATTGAATACAAATGTAATAATTACAAAGCGGAGATGTATTGTACTGCATATTCCTTGGAAAGGAAGATAAGCATTAGCTGGATAATGTGAACTCTGTATTAGTAAGTCCCTGTAAGAAAATCTGTCAGTCAGTTTTCCATTTTTAAATTGGAAATCGATCACCTATAATTTACTTATTCTTTTAGTGTTGTGAACCATATACGATTCAGAAAGCATCAGGTGCAAAGTGCTAGTTTGAAATAGCATTAGTACTGTGATACATGGTTAATATAATTTCAGTATTTATAGCTATTTCTTAGAATATTTTTAACAAAGGTTCAACAGAATGCAATTATACTTATGTATAATGTGTGAGATGAAATCACGAAGTACTATAACATTTCATTAAAATAAATGTAAAATGAAGTAGTAGCTTTTTTTGAGGTGTTTTCAACTGTTGATACTAAACGTGATTATTAAATTCATCAGTGGCAAAGGCTGTGGCAGCAGACCATCTAAATTCATTTGTGAGTTATTATATTTCTAGTTTTTTTTCTCTCCTCAAAGCTATTTTGGTAATAGGAACCTCAGGCAGTCAAAACTCACTATTTACCTCTTCTCTCTTAGACATCCAATGTATAAGATTGGCTTAAAACATAATGGGATTTTAAAATACAAGGAATATGTATTACCTTTTATGTACCTTTTAGTTTTTGAGCCTTTAGGACCAGACAGATATTAACATTCATTAAAGAAAAGCTGGAAAAAAACCCTTGGATTAGGAATTCAGGAACCAGAGAAGCAACTACGTGGCTTGCAATCTATCTTTATTTAACACAATCTTATGAACTGATGAACTTGATCACTTGTACTATCTGAGGACACCAGTCAGCTAAAACATGGAGTGGAAGAAACCTGACTCTGTTGTGGTCCAGAAAATTTTATGAAGCTTTAAGCACTAGTTTAAAAGACAAAACTGTTAAATGTGCTAATTAATGAAAGTAATATAATTCTTGGATACAAAGCCTTAATGCTTAACACTTGTTTGGTAGTGCTTAGGCTGTGCTGTCACTAATTATGAGGCAAGCAAGTAGCAGCAGACAGTTGGAGAAACATTTGAAGGCGTGCTGCTTATTACAGGTTAAATTCTGTCTCAAGGTATGCAAGATCAGCTTGAGTCTCGTTTATTTATTTGGCAACTTAATCTTCTGTATGTTTTCTACTTTTTCAAGGAGAATGCTATTGAGTTAGTAAATATTTATCAATGCTACAATCTTTTTAAAACTGCTTCCTTATCTTCATTGTTTAAAGATAACACTTACTGGCCTGGAGGAGAGAGACATGAGGGAACTGATTGTGTTCTTTTATTTCTCACGAAAGTCAAGCAGGAATTATTTATAATATATTTCCTAGCTCTTGCTGTTACAGAGAGATCTTTTGGCCTCCTGAAAATGATATTTAGATGTGTAATTAAATTTGGTGTAGCTACAATGTTCTCCCAAAATTTGCAAAATAGTCCTTCAGCACCTTGATGCACATTATATAATATAGCTATTAAACATGGATTATCTTTTGGAGGAGAGGCAAAGATTAATGACTCAAACTAAAATGATGAATTAGTTGTGTGTGATGAGATACAGTCTCGCAGCAATGTAGGAAATGGAACTAGAGAAGGCAAAAACTTTTTAAAATAAGATTAATAGAGCCGCAAGCTTAAGTTTAAAACAAAACAAAAATAAGGAAAAAAAAAATACATCTACCTATTCTGCATAAAGGTGAGAAAAGAAATGCCTCTCTTGCACATATTAAAAGGCATATGCAAGGGAATTGTTATGTCACAGCTTAAACTGATGACTGAGCACCTGGTGAAGGGGTGGCTGGCCCACGAAGCACAGGTGCAAGGAATTCACCTGTGCTTCCCACATGAGCAGAAGGGGTAGACCCTGGGCCCTCCCCTCCCTGAGCTCATTTAAGGGCTGGCCTCCAGAGGGAGAGTGCTTTCTGGATGAAGCCTGCTTCCAGAGATAGAGTATTCTATATCACCAGTTGGGTGAGTCAACTTTTTTTATGTATATGATTACTGATATTTCTGATGATGCTTTGCATGGTGTTGTAAAGAACTTACCAGAAGCAATTTCACTGCTTCTAAGGACCAAGGGCCTATAATGACCTCCTAGAGAAACCTGGCTGGTGATTACAGTCTCAGCTTTTTTGTAGAAAGCCTGCCTGTTGCCTTAGTAAAACAGTCCTCATGTGGAGAGAGCCTGCAAAAACTGTTCTGTAGAGTATTCCTGAGAATTCTCAAAATAAGAGTAGAGAAAAATATGCTTTCTTGGCATAGTTTACCTATAGGGCTAAATTAATTTCCAGGTGTGGTGTGTAGAAGGCATTTTTCTCCCCAGTCACTGTGATAACGTTTGCTGGTTTTTATTTTGCATTCTAGTATAAATTTTCAGTCTTCCTTCTGAGATAACTTGAGCACTTGTTCAATGGAGTCCCATCCTTCTGGGTAGCACCTGAAGGACAATCCCTCATGAACGGCTGTGGGAGATGGAGTCTATCTGGGGGCATTACAGGAGCAGCAGCAGATGCTCCCAGCTGCTCATATGGCTCATTTCAGGAGGAGACAGGGCCCTGGCTTCATTTTGTGTGATTGAGCCTAGGTTGCAAGTGCTGGATGACAAGTGCTGGGAGAGAATCATGTTTTTGTGCCAGCTCCACTGCCTGAGCAGCTGTTTTCAGTTTGTTTTTGTGCTGGGGCAGCACAGCAGCCCTGGGCCACCAGCAGGCATGCTGGCCAAACTGCTGGCAGTGTGTGATGCAAAGGGACAGCTTTTTCACAAGTTGTTAACATCTGGTGTACCTGCAGACTTCTAGAAGTCTGGACCTGTGTTGGTGTCTTCATGGAAGCTAACCTCCTTTAGTCTTTTACTCCCTCATTGTGAGCAGTATATTAGGATGAGTCCTTTTATATCTCACAGCTACAGAAGATGCTCCATCTTAAATGTGATGCTTACGGTCACCACAATTTGTGCTCTTCTCCAATGAAATGTTTGTTTCTCTTCTTTAAGGAAGAGCTACGGGAAGGTAAGCAGACTTATATCTATAACTGTTTTCTTGCATAACTGATATTTCTGTCACTACAATCTTGAATGGAGGAAGATGCATTCATTTCTAAACTGGTTGAAAACCAATTGTAGTATAAATCCCTGGTGTAGATACAGATTAAGATGCGTTCATCCTTGGTTGAATCAAGTAGTAGTCAGGGCTTCTGTGCCCCTGGAAGAGTAACTCTTCTGTAGGTGCTTACGAAAAGAGCTCCTGGGAATACTCCTGAAGACACCCGATAAATAGATAGTTTTTAACAGTGGTTGTTAGTGAACTGATATAACATATGTTTCTTGATTGAATTAGTTTAATCTGGCAGTACTTCCACAAGTAGCATCTGCCAGCAGCTGATTTGCTGAGGAGTTTCCTGTTACTAGGGAAATGCTGCTAAGTAGACAAGTATTACAGCTTCTTCCACTGAGTTAGCTAGATGTGGATTAGGGTATTGCGGAGTCTGAAGGCACAGACTCAGAAATGTGAACGATCCAAATCCTTTACTGCAGGCTTTAACCTCCCTTATGTACATCTCCAAGCTTCCCCCTATAACTTTCCATCCCCCTGCATGTCAACAGAGGACTTAACGAGTCTCCTTCACGTCTAGACACTAACTGCCCATGCAAGTGCTTATCCCATGAGAGCCACAAGTTGATTCTATTCATGCGCTTCTCCAGTCAGGGTCGCCATCACGCGGGGATTATGCACCCTATTTGATTTCTGCTCTTCTCCTGCAGACAGCCTTTGTTCTTAGTGTTCTTCTTCCACGCCCTGTCAAACTTGTTTTTCAGCCTCTATCCTGAACATTGTCTTGAGCCCCCACAGGGTACGTTTGCAGCCGTTAGAACCCCTTGCTTCTATTGGGAATGTTGTCCTTATAAATATTATCCTTTTTTCTTGCGTCAGGCTAACAGTATTTGTACCCCTGTGGTGGATCTCTTTTTAAATAGAGGATAGGCTCTTCTTGTTCACATACATCTTCACTGCGCTCCCTCTATGTCCTATGAGCAGTGGTGGCATTACAGTGTATTTTAGAGTCCCATACATATGAAAGCTGCAATGAATAACTAAAGTAATTCTCCTAATATTCTTGTATAACTTGTTGGCACAGACATAAGTGGTGAGGGGATTTTTCAAGAACACATTGTTTAGTAAACCAGGGCCTTTTTTTTTTTTTTTCTGAGCTGAGGATTTTAGGATTGTGGAAAGATCAGCAGTTCTGTTCCATTAAGATGTGGGAGTAAGTAAATACTTGCAGACAGTAATTACAGCCTGTTTTGTTCCCCTGCCCAGGAGAAATGGAGGTGCTGATGCCTGGGGAGGAGGAGGTCTGGAAGGAATGGAAGGGTGGCAGGAAGACTGATGAGGCAAAAGGGGCTGCATCTTAAAAATGTTTGAAAAATGTTGTCATAAGTGGTTATACAAAGTTCAATGCTAGCTTGTGGTAGAGGAAAAACAGCACAGAACTGCTCAGTGATTGATGATTCAATCAAGATTTAGGTAGGGAAAAAAAAAATCATCTTTAAATAAACTCTGTGATGCTCTGTGTAAGAGGCTTCTTTATTCCTGAAATATTCCTGAATCCCATCCCCTGTTCCTGTTTGGGATGTGACTGCTCTGAAAAGTTGGTTGCTGCTGGCAGTTTGTTTCTGACTAGGAGTGATTGGTCCAAAATTGCTATGTTGTCCTGGAATGAGAATATATGAACTTCATGTGTAGCCAGAAGGGTGCTTAGTTTTACTGTTTGAGTGTAATGCATTGGCCATCTGCACTATTTGCTCCTGCAGCTTGAATACATCTTTTGCCCAATGGTTTCCTCTCTGGAAGAACTTAATAAAATCTGCGGTAGATGAAGCAAAGGCTCACAGTTGCACAGTTTAGCACATACTGTGCCTATCTTGCAGTCAATAGGATGCCTTAGTCTGGAATAGGATCTGGCTGAATATGACTATCATCCATTATTTTTTAATATATAACTTGTGTTGCCTACAGTGAGATTTCTCTTTAAAGGATGATGGCAGAATGCATACAATACTCTGAAACATCCTTTAAAAAATACCTGGATGCCAAATGTTTTGTTTCATATTAAGTGCTCTGAAAGAGGACACTGGACTCACTCCAGCAAAGCACTCAAATGCAGACTAAGCTATCGGCACACAAATAGCTTTTGTTCATGGAGCATGGCTTGGCTTGAGTCCAAAGATTAACTACCTGCCCACAGAGGGTCTTTGTAGAAACTACTGAAGTCAGTAGAAATGTCAGCATGCTTAACGGTAAACACATGGAAAAGGCTCAGCTCAAAGTTTTTGATATCTTCAGAAGAGATTTTTCTGTTCACTGAACTGTCTCTGTTTTCCCCAAGAGAATGGTTATCTGTCACCTGCATGGAAAGATGTTCAGCATGCTGGCTTCAGTAGTGTCATCCTATTCATCTG
Source organism: Pavo muticus (assembly GCA_016647715.1). Taxonomy (NCBI): domain Eukaryota; kingdom Metazoa; phylum Chordata; class Aves; order Galliformes; family Phasianidae; genus Pavo; species Pavo muticus. The sequence goes on along the minus strand of JACDJE010000090.1, from coordinate 2,184,719 downwards.
GGCTGTAACTGATGAGTTTTGCAGTTGAAATTCTTGACTTAAACCTTAATGGAAAGAGAGTTCATTTAAAAATATTTATTTCCTTGATCCTGTGTATGTTTATATTGAAGCCAAGTGAATAAAGAAGGGACAAGAAAAATTACAGTTCTGTTGCTGACTTGCCTGCTAACCTGTACATTGACTGAGGATGGGGTGATTTATCTCCTTTGTGGATCAGTGCTACTTGGGATATAATGAAGATTACGATGTATGCCTTCTGAGCAGTATAGTCCAGTTTGCATACCTGCACTGCTGATGAGTGGTAATACTTTTGGACTGTGTTTATCACAGCTTTATGATAGGTGGGACTGAACCGTGTATTTTTTTTGTGGCTGTCAGTTTGAAGCGGGTGTTATGAAATACTGAGAGAAAAGCATCGAGTCTGTCTTCTGGTAGGAAGGAGAAGAGGGATGGGGATTTTAGCAGTTGTGTATGAATTCTGAAGATTCCAAACAGCTCATTATGCATTGTTGGATTTTTTTCTGATTCGGTGTTTTTTAATCAAAAAACAACCAAATAAAACCCTGCCCACACACAAAAAAATCCCCCTAATACCTCTACCCCACAACTGCTAAAAGCATATCTGGATGCACTCAGTGATTGCATGTAATTGCCAGGATGTCTGGGGTGACTAGAAATTTAGTGAAGACAATCTCTTGTAGCAACAGCTACATCTGGGAAGTTATTATGGAGTGTGCTTTGAATACAGATTTCTACTCATAATTAATGATTCAAAGTAAATTTGTTAAGAGGAGATGCATTTTCTTGTTTTTGCTACTGCTCTGTGCCTTACAGACAAGTTCTGAGCTGTGCTGTAACAAAGAATGAAAAAATTCATTTTTAAAGATAGACCAAAAAATAAGCTATCTCCATTTTACAGGTGAAATTATGAAGCTTAAGAAGCTTGTTTAGAACTACATGGAATGCTAATGGTCCTACTGAACCAATCTTGAGACCCAGCTCTTTTGATATCCTGCAGGTTGTGCAGCCTGGTTATGATGTATTTCCAGATCCCCTCTCAGAAAGCCAAATTAGGACAGTTTGCTGGAGAATATAATCTGTTTCCCGCTCAGCGTAGTGGTAGTATTACAGCTCATTAGAATTTATGGTCAGCCTGACTTGCTTAATCACTTAATCCCAGAGAGCATCACCTCCAGGATGCAGGCTTCTGAATTTGCTCCCCTCATTTTTCAGACAGTTCCCCTCAAGGTATATTGTTTGGCTAAATGATTCCTGTGGTGCATCAAATCAGATGAGCATTCACACAAAGTTTAGCAGTCTTGCACTTTTCAGAACTGTTCAGCAAAACCTCTTTGAGGGTATTCCAGCTTCAGGAATGTGTCTCAGAGAAGAGGCAGATGGCAGTTTGCCATTGCTGTTTTGTGGTATGTCTGCCTGTGGAGGAAGAGGGAATCCCTTCAGGAGCCTGAATCACAATGTTGATGTAACTGAAAAATGTGAAGCCTGATGTGGAATTTCTGGCTGTGCTGAATTCTACCTTAGGTTGCTGCTGGCTCGGGTGTTGTAGTGGAGCTGGCTTTCACCTGCTTCTTGGAGGAAACTGTTTGTTTCTTTTAAAGTAGCTGCTGTAACATGTGAATACTTGCGTGAGATATCAATAATTCCTGCTCTCACTGTAACAGAATAAAGCATAGGACTGACAGTGGTCTGGAATTGATCAGAAACTTCTGAGTTGTATGTATAGAGCCTCACAGGGTAGGTTTCTGATCTATGACTTTGAGAGCAATACATACATTTTTCTCTTGAAGAGAGGTAATGATCCTGAAGATGCAACATACGTTTCAACAGGAACCAGCTTTCTACAAATGCTGTTTATCTGTCCCTCAGTTTATTATGTTCCATATATTATTTCCCTTCATTTTATGGCAGAAATGGTATGTGGATAAGGAGAGTGATTCCCACAGGAGTTGCATTTTTTTTAGACAAGTTTATTAATGTGCACATCTTATGGGAGTGTATATGCAAGTCTGTTGATATTATTGGAACTTGTATTTTTGCCAAGTTCATCCTTGTTCTTGCCTCACAGTAGAGTTGGTATTAGTTGAATGTCCACCAAGACTTTAAAAAGCTTAAAGTATTCTTTTGAAATAGAAATTAGATCACAGTATCACAGAGCATATTTGGCTGCAATTCAGCAATTCAGTGTCTGAGTTCACTAGAGGGTAAACTTGGTTTGAGGTCCCTTTTTGTCCCATAATCTCAATCACTGTTAGTAAAATAGTTGCTTCTACTTCATCAACCCCTCTACAAAGTGATTCTGTGAAGTTTGGAATTGGAATAATTAACAGGCTCATATGGAAACAGCCTTACAGAGTTAAGGGCATAGCAACATATGCCAAGACAAGCAGCCTGGAAGACAAGAAACTGATAAATTATCTGGATAGCACCTCTTCAAATGGAAATGTTGCGGAAGGAACCCTACTATGGCAACACAGCTGTATAGCAATCAGTTATGAGATGAGTGCCTATTTGCATACTTGAACTGTGCAGTAAGTACAGGTGTTTTCTCTTAACAGAGACAACTGATTTAACTAGTCCAAATGAGAAAATTCACCTACTAGTTTAAGTTTGACTTAACCTTCTATGATCTAAAAGGTTAACTGCCTTTTGAGTTTAAATGCTTTAATTGATTTGTCCAGTACCACATCTGTCAGGCCTTGGATCTTAGGTGTATTTCATTTCAGACTCAATAAAGATTTTTTTATATGTTGTTAATAATCAGTGGAAAATTTTGCTGTGTCACATTCTCTGCTTTGTACTCTGGTGAAGGGAACGTGGAATTCTGGATCTGTTTCTTCTGCAGCTTATTACCACCATATGTTGTTTTGTTTAAAGTGGCAATATGTGAACTAAAATTAAGAGCAACTGAGCAAGAGTTGTTTTCACAGCTGTAGGGAGTAGAGGTGAGAAGTGTTTTACTGCCTATATTCTCTTCCAGTGTCTTTATTGGAATCATTGTGATCAAGCATGTTCGTTTAAAAAAAACAAACATTGTTCTAGTTCTTCAGGAAGGTTTCTGTTACGTATGTGCATTCATCTATAGCATCCTAAACTTGCAGACAAGTTATGAGAGAGATTACTAGTGTTCTGATCGCTAAGCACTCTGTTCAGATAAAACAATTTATAGACAGTACAATGTCACCTTGTGGCTAATGAAATCTTATGTTTTGGACCATGAATTATTTGTATTCTCTCTTTGGGAGAGTTTTAAAATCTTATCTTCTTAATAGTTGAATAACTTTCCACATTGTCATAAAAGCACCAGTTGAGAAAAGCATTTACACTGTTTTATATCTTTGAGTGTCCAGATAGTCTGGTGAGGCTTCCCGTGCTCTTACTTTTGTGCATGTTTAAGATGGAATGAACCCAAAATTGGATTTTTTGGAAGTGTCCTTTAATGAGAGACGTAACCTGTCTGAGCTAACAGCAAAATAACAGTAAGGTTGTTGGAACAACGAGTGCTGTGTCTTGCATCTGATATCTTAAAGGCAAGAAGCAGATAGTCAAGGTATCTCACTGAGGGTATGATGAATTGGAAGAAAATCTTTCAGACTTCAACTCTTTGGCTGAAGGAGAAACTGGGAGATAGGGTGAAGTGAGAGTATCGTTTTGGATGCATCCAGCTTTAGTCTGTCTTTCTCTGCGTAGTCACTGGAATGAGGAAGCTCAGGCAGTTCTTATGCATGCCACCTGAAATCCCAAATGCTAACATGGCCTTCTATTTCCTCACCCTTTTCAGGAAAAACAAATCTCTAACTTGATATCTTTCATTCACAAAGACAGATAAAAATAGCCAGAGGGCAGTAAGCCTGCTTTGGGTGACATCCATAGGAGCCTGCCAATTACATTAATAATCATTCCTGCAAATAACAAAACAAAAAAGAATAGGTTATTTTTGGACAAAAGTAGGTACTGAATATTTAAAACCACTGTCTAAAACTAATTGGAGCTGTTTCTCCCCCTGTGAACAGGGACAAAATCTGCTTGCAACAAAATTAGTAATGAGTAATTTATTGACTTAGTTGTATATAAAATGGTACATAGCCATGACTGTGTGTGAATAATGCAGATATGCAGATAACTGAAGAGCCTGCTTACGTTGAAATAATGCAATTTAGATCTTTCCAGTTGTCCTTCCTGAATACTTTTAGACACTTCTGTGCAAAAGCCACAAAAATATGACATGTGAAGATTGTATCCTTTGAGTGTCTCTCATCTCTCTGGTTTGTAACGAACAGTTAAAAAAACACACACACACACACACACAAAAAAAAACCCCGATGTTTTCCTATGAAACATGTTCTTATTCATCTAGTAATTTTTTTTTCCCTCTCCTTTGAAGTGCTAGTGCTCTTTGAGCTTGACAAACAGCAATTGAATTATCCTGCTCTGCTTTCAGAACATTTTAGTGCCTTTAAAAATGTTGTTTTACCTTTTGAGAATGTTGTATCTGCACAAGGATGCATTGGCATTATTTTTCTGCCTTAGAAAAATTGGAGGCTTATGTCAAAGAATGAAAGAGAATTTGTTGAGGGGCCTGCTCTTGCCATCTTGGATTTGGTGAATGTATTGTTTTGCTACGAGACCAGAAAGAGGCTTCCTGCCCCTTCAATTACAAATGTTTACATCTATAAATGTTTTCAGAGCTAAAGGCTTCTACTCAACAAATTGTTGAATGCTCCTTTAAATTGGGGGTAAAAAATGCAACAATCCATATCCTATTATTTTAAATAATCTTGTTAAGGCACTAATCTTTTGATTGCATTAAGCAGATGGTTTGGAGTAAGAAATCATTTCAATAGAATGGTTAAGCTCATATCAGATTTTCAAAATCTATTGAAAATTAATCATTGGAAGAAAAGTAATTTGGTGATCATTGAAAGGAAATAATAGTTTATCTGAGTCTGAACATAAATTAATTAATGGGATATTATAGTCTGCAATGTTAGAACTCTTAGTGCTGCTCCACCGGTATTACTGATGTATCAGTGTCATACAGGCTAACCAGGGAAAAGGTGGCAAATCAGAACAACTGTGTGAGGGAATAAAATACTTTTTGCTGCTTTATTTTTCCTAGGGTTTATCTTTTTTCCTGTTGTTAGTTTCCAGCTTCATCCAATAGTAACAGCTTTTCTCATATGAAAAGAAGGTAATTAAATCAATGATCTGCTCAATTAAATTGTCAGATTACGTGGAATGAGTATCTCGGAGAGAAAGGGAAGATGCTAACTAATACAATAAATTGTTTTAATTTCTATCTCTTAAACAGATCACATTGTTACCATTGTGAATAAGATGTGAATTATTGAAATACTATTGTTTGAAACACATAAAGCAAGCTTAATGATCTCCTGAAGGCTATACTGAACCCATAGCTGAAGATTCATATTGTCCATTATAGGCATGAATAGTTTTCAGTATGAGTGCAAGAAGCTCCTCCTCTTCTTGGATATTTTCAGTGGTTTTAATCTGACATCCATTTTTCATGTGCAGAAACCACATTTATGTGTAGCTTAGAAATAACCAAGAAAATGTGCCCTCAATTCTGAGTCCCAAGGCATTGTGCCTGCGCTGCCAATGCTGGCAGAGGATGATGTGTGCATATATTTGTGCTGACCTGGCACCCTTTTTCCCACCCTCCATCCCCCTGCTTTCTTGATTTCTTGCCTAGCTTGACAAACTTCCCTCAAACTGTCAAAATTTCTGTAATAGGTGAGAAAAGTCTGGGTACTGCATGTAACAGATTTTTGCCTTTGGGGCACGTATCATTAACCTTTCTCTCTCATTCAGATGAGTTAGGACGCTGTCCTGCTTTAATAGGGCCAGATGTTTCAAAGTAGCAATAGAGGTTCTGCCTAAACAGCATGATTTAGATGACAAAGCAGTCCCAGCTTCTGTACTTCTGTATTGCCAAGTCAATTAAGAAGATACTGCTCTTCCATCATGCCAGGCTATAATCTGTCAGCCAAGTAAAGGAATGACTACAAATAGGAAAGAGGAAAGATTATGGTGTTTGTGCTTGGATTTTGCTTTGAGGGGAGAAGGGGCTGGGAGCTAAGCTAGAAGCATGTCTTGTTCTTCCAGATCCTGGAGAAATGCCTGTTTGGACAGTTACCATGTAGACAGTTCTGGCTTATGCAACTGAAGGTTGAGCATCAAAATCTCTTAACTGAGTGGTACACCAAAGTATTTTAGTACAAATATTACTTTTTTTTTTTTTTTTTTTTTTACCTGTAACATTGTTAATCTGCAAAAGGACACTGGAGTTAGTCTTGTCCAATTAAAGAGAATCTTTAAGGTGCAACTTCTGTTTATTTTAGTAGGATAACATTGTTTTGTTATTTCTTGAAGTTAATTCATAAATCCTTTCCCAAATAAACCCTCTTATTGTCTAGAATGTATCTATGCTTCCTGGGAAGACATTGGAGATATTTTTGGATGATTTTAGCTCCTACTAACCCTTGTTTATCCCAGATGCTGAAAGAGAAATAATGAGCTTCATCCACTAGGCTCTGTGAGGGAAGCACAAGTGAATATGTTCCAGAACCTGACATGTTGATGCAGGTTTTGTGTTCTGCTGTTGCAGAACTCCCCAGGAGTTGAAAAGATATGAATATTTTTTGCTTTTTTGAAGTTGTCTAAAGAAGTGAAGATATTATATGCTCATAAAGTCTGTGCATGGCTATATATACTATATATGTAACTGAAATCCGCCAAACATGGGGCTTAAGAAAAGGTTGTATAAGAAAGATTGCTAATCTTAGATATGGGTACTATGTCCAAGGTACAATTTCTGTGGAGTTTATCCAGGCTAAGAAAGGAATTTTGCATAGCTGCCCCATCAGGGCTTTGTTTAGATTCTGCTTGGAGACTTTATCATGTTCTTTCCATTATGTTTTTGTGGTATGGTAATTACAGACCAACTGCATTACTCTTTTTATCTGAAGCTAGTTCCCCTAAGGTGAGACTATGCTGACCTATGGTCACTTTGGTTTTATAGCCAAAGTGGAGAAAACATGAACATAACTTCAGAAGTTGGAACAGTGTTCTTATAAAATTGAATAATCTTGTTTGCATAATACTTGAGGTTTTTATTGCAAATTACTATACCCTGCCTTTACAAAGTAGCTGAATGCATGTTAATTACTTAGGGGAACCTGCAAATCAGATGTTCTGTCTCACTACAGCTGTGTTGGTGGTGATGTCAACTCATCCTTCATTCTTCTTTGTTTTTGCCTTGCTGATGGAGTTGTGGGCAGGATTCAAAGTTAGCTATTAAGCATAATTTCACCATATGTTTATTTTAGTGGCTTTGTGTTCATAGTGTGCAGCACAACTGCGTACTTCCAGTCATGCTGACTTCATTGAATGAAAATAGCAATTTTAACATTAACTGTCTGAACACAGGTACGCAGTTAATAATTGATACAATTAATCCAGATTGTATCAAGCATTTTGTGTGACTGAACTGTGACAGGATGATCATTTGGATTCCAACAAGCAGAGTAGTTTCAGACTTAGGTTTCTTGCTTTTCTAGATAGCACACCTGGCTGATAAAATGAACAAAGACCAGAACTGTATGACTGAAGTAAGAAGCAGAATGATTCTTTGTTATTTCTGGTCCGGTAACTGAGGAAGGCCAGCAGATGGAGACTTTTGTGCAACTGTTACAAGTTAGAAAGTCTGTTTTTAAAAAAAAAAAAAAAAAAACAACAACAACAACAAAAAAACAACTTTTTAACTACTCCAGTATAGCAGCAATATATTCATTAATCATTTAAATGGCATACTTAATGACTTCACCTAAAGCCACTGGTTGCACAAAATGGGCTATTAGAAACTGAAGTAGGTGCCATAAAGCCAAAGTCTGAAAACAACTTGACCAGCTATTGAAACTAAATGGAATGCAGAATTCTCAGTGTGTGATTGCTGCTTTAAGTATCTGAATAGTGTCATCATGACAGTGAGGTAACTCCAGAATAAAATCTTCACTGGACACACTCACTGTTACTTAATAATTTTAAGAAGTATGTGTGAACTCAAACTATTAACATATAATTTTTGGCATCTACCTTAAGAAAATAATCTGTGTCATGCATTTGGGGCTCATTTGGTCTTTCCATTTTTGGTCTTTATTTCATGGATGCAGAGCAGTCTTACTCTTCTGAGCTGAAGGCTGTTATTTTGGATGGTCCTTTTTGATACCACTGAAGTCCTTTCTCTTAGACTTCGGAATTGGTAGGAAAATAATATTCTGTGTGCCATGTACAGCTTTATGCATTCAGGCTGGTCATTCAGTGCAGTGTCAAGATACTCAGAAGTGCCTGATTAGTAATATAAATACTCAGTTTCTAAGACATTTATTTCCAAACCCTCTATTTTTACAGACTATTGATTTTTTTTTTTTCCTGAGTTTTTATGTGCTACATCTGAACTCAAATTTGTTTGGGAAAGTTCCATCACAAACATCCAGCTAGAACTTACAGCATAAGAATGTGAGGAAAAGAGCATTTTCTGCTATTCAGAAAATGTTGGGTGTGTGTATTACATAAGTCTAAAAGCCTCTCTTTTAAAACATCAGGCTCAGCAGGAGACATGAGTATGAGTAATCTGCACTATGCTTTGTTTGAAGCAATTGGTTTTGAAAGAAAAAGCTATGCAAACTTGAAAATACTTGTTTGTGGGAGTCTGGCACTGTGTTCATTTTATCTGTATCAGAGATGGACAGGAACAGAGATACTGTTAACTTACCTTAACTTCTAAAGCGATGAGGACTCAAATCTTTTTACGTATGGGATTACTGACCATTTTATGTTACATAAACTATTCTTTCATATGGTGTTTAAAACAGTGAGATCATGGATGGAATTATTTAACAACTGTTTATAATACAGTATCCCCAGGTGTTGATTGATGCACAGGTTCTGTATTACAGGCTCTGCAACATGCTTTAGGATTCCTTATGCATATTGTTTTTAGTGCTTTAATAAAGAGGGAATCTGCTCTTATTTCAAAAACTAGCATATATATTTAGAAGTTAGAGCAACCTGTTTAATTAGCTTGTTCATAAGTTTCAATGAAATGCCACAATAATGTTGTTTGGACAAGAATTTTTTGATGTTGTCTAGTTTTTCTCACCTGTTTATTGCAACATTTGCCTAATATACGATAAATTTATGCAAGAGAACCTTCCAAAGTTTAGACTATGATGTATGGATGTCAAATTAATGTAGGCCATGCATTTCTCAGCAGGAGTTTAGGATTCCTTCACAAATGTATGTGCTTACAGTGGTTAGGAGTTATGTATCTGTTAGGCTGCTGGATTCGTATAATAATTTTCATGGGAAACTGCTGCGATTTCAAGGATGCAAGACCATTAAGGAGAAGTAGTATCTTTTTCTTCAAAAGTAAGAAGTGAAAGATGACCCTCTACATATTACTAAATGTTCTTAGGAAAAAAAAAGAAAGTAGAAGTAGACTTACTAAGTGCTCTAAAGGGACTTGTCACATACACTTTTCTTTATTCATAATATGCTATGAACCTTTGAAAAATCACTATGCCATGATATAAGCTGCAGGATAAGCCTGAAAGACAAGTATGCCATTATGGACATGCAGATATTTCCTTTTAGTCTTTCAGTAAAGAGTAACTCCAGTGGATGTTGACGTTTTGACCAGCTATCATTCTGGAAGGAATTTCCTTTTAATTGCTAAAACTGTAAATGGTAAAGTAATCAATCAATTCCCACAAAAAAAAAAATTATCCTGTACACATTGTTTTCCTGTTCATTTTCATTGTAGTGTTGTCATCTGTATCTTGTAGGTGTGGTCATTCATGGATTTTGAAGTTGTATTGAGGTATTTTCTAAGGATCTCTATATTGTCAAATATATTAATGTATGGGACAATATGTCTACTTATATTAAAGTTCTATCTATTATGCAACAGGAGACAAAAAATTTATGCAGCAGAATAAAGTTACATAGCTTTTTTGCCACTCAGTCCCGTATTTTGCCACTCAGTCCTATTGTACAGTCTTGACAAGATACAGGGTCATGGATCTTTGTCTTTTGTTGCTGTTGTTCCTAAAAGTGCTCATCCTTCTAGAAATTTGTCTTTGTAAGACGTTCTCTACTACTATTAAAAGTGCAGTGTTGATCTGTCACTGCCTGGATACTGTTCTTTCAAGCGCTTTCCTAGGCTTTTGTATTTCTATAAGTTAAAATCTGTATAGTAGGAAGTGAGAACTCAGAGCACAAAAAACACAGACTTCAATGTCATAAGGGATAAATAGAAGATAATGAGGACTTGCTGCAAACTCTTCTGTTTCTGCAGAAAAACCAGAGAAGGAGTTCTTGTTTCTGTGAGACTTGATGGGGTTCTAAATCTTCCTTCTGTTTTACAAGCTTATTAATATGCTCTAATCTGGGTTTTTACTACAGATACAACAATGTCCGCTTGGTTAAATGTAGTGCCACATGCACTGTAGCATTCTTTTTCAAGCAATGTCCAGAACCAAATCTATTAAAGATGAGCAGAAGTAGCCTGACAGACAGATTGCCCCCAGCATGTTACTGTTTTAGGCTGATTTCTGCTTTGAAACAGGAGATTCTGAAAAACATGAACCAATTTTATGTGGAAACAAGAAGGCATAAAAAGCACTACTGAGACAGAAGTTTGCAGCACAGTTTAGGAGATACAGATGATATTGCTGCAATAACATGATTACACAAATTCTTCATATCATTATTGCTTCGCTTCTGTGCTTTCACTGTGATCCACAGGAATTGAATTGGGGCATAGCTACTCAAGTAACAGCATGTCTGCACTGTGAACAATGGGAATTCTGGCTGTAAAAGAAGATGGATGTTGCCCAGTAACATGGGAAACTCAGTAATTCACAGTGACTGAATCAGAATGACTGAAAAGAAAAAAAATATGAAGCAAAGAAGAAACAAAATATGAGAAACAAAAGTTTATGGTAAAAATAATGGAAGGTAGTATGGCTGTTATCTTGATGATTCATCACCAAACTTTAGTACAATATCATTTATTAATGAATTTTATACCAAGTGTAGATGGAAGCCAAGAAGAGAATAATAACGTATGAGGAAAAAAGTCCCAATCATGTTTTCCAGATGTCAGTATACAGCAGGCTATATGCTCTTCCAGTAGGTTGAAGAACTGGGATCAAACAGGAAACCGGAGTATTTTTTTGAGGGACTTTTTGCTGCCTGTTGCTTTCAAGAAGCTGAAAGGCAAGTTAAGTAGAAGCTTTTTGGGCTATAAACAGAGCTAGCTAGAACTTGAATATTTGAAAAAATCCTTGCAATACCACACCATCTGCTGTTTAGGGCCCTAAGAAGGTGCTGTTATTCCTGCTGGACCAGATGTACATACAGTCATGTTTATTGTATCTCCTGTGTTTCCTTCCCTAATTACTGCCCATATATTTTTGCTTTGTCTATCCTTTGCACATTCCCTTGAGTTATCTGGTGTAACAGTAACCATTCAGACTTCATTCTTAACACTGCAGGTAGTCTTCAAGTAACTTCATATAAAAATTCTCCAGGAAAAACCGAAACTTTTGTCTCAGTGCTTCCTTTTTGATCTTAGTTTAAAAAAACAAACAAAAAAAGACCAAATTACATATTTGGTATTGTCTTTAAATATTTTCTTGAAGGTGCTTCATGTCTCAGGATAGGAAAAAAAGGAAAATATTAAATCTAAGTATCTAAATGTCTATATGATAGCTGTTTTACAAATACTTTGAAATTACCTTACCAGCTACTGAAATAAATTGTGACTCGGTAGCATGCTTACCATAACTGAAATATAGTTAGCAAGACTACCCTGGAAGTAATGTCTCCTGTTTTATTATGTTGGTCCATGATGTCAGAGGTAGGTGTTGGTGGTATTGCAGTAGAGGTTGACCCTTCCCACCAATATTCCATTGTGTTTTGTTGCTGTGTGACCCAGAGTCTCAAGCACAAGTTGAATCTTCCTTAGGAAAGCCTTCCTGAAAGGCTATTTTTATAGAAAACATGAAATTAATGCTTTGTATGATGCAATTTTTTTCCCCAATGTTTTTGTTACATATTTAGATGTTCTTTGACTGTGGGAACAGACAATATACATTAAAAAATTAACTCACTTTCTTGACCCAAGGTCTCAAATGTAACTTATCTAACAACAGTAAATTTGTCATGGTGAGCTAATAGAAATATGCTGGCCAGGCCAGTCTCTTGTGTTTTTCAAAGGTGTTTTCCTTTGTACTCTCAAAGGTACCATGAAAATAACTTATCTTTTTATGAAGAAGTAAGCTTTTGGTGTGAAAGGTGGCAATCACAAAAGATGTGAATCTTTTGTAGAGATCTGAAAGAACAGAAGTTAACAATACAGGCTGGACTTTTCTGCCCTCACTGTGATATTTGAGAGAAAAGGGATACATTAGCAGTGCCATGAAGGAATATGGCATTTCCAGGTTAGATTGTTGTGCATGAATTATGTCAGATGTCTCAGCCCTTTTGCACATCTTATATTGATCTGAGAGAATAGATCTTAAAATTTATCTGTCCCATGGACAACTAAGTACTGTTTAGCTTACTTATTAACCAATTGGACTCCATAGATAATATTTTCTTTTGATCCAATAACTTGACTTTCTGATGATAGGTGCTTTGGGTTATGCTGTGACTGAAGGTGTAAGACTCTCTTCCCTATTGAGGAGGCTGAAAAATTTCTCCCTCCAGTCTGTGAAACACAGAGGGACCTCAGATGCTTAATGTATTCCCCATTGAGAGCCACCATAGAAGGATAAATAAGGGGAATTAAGATTTAGGTAGTCTTGGTGAAAAATGAATGCAGGACTGTTTTGTGAGGAATTATGGTTTATATTTTATTCCTCTGATATTTTAACATTTTCAGTATGTTTTAATTGTTCTGCTTTATAGAACTAGTTTAAAACTTGTCTTCATTTATGATTTCATTTGTAGCAAAGTTTTTAGATTCTATTTTAGTTGAGATGATGAAGAAATGAATACTTGCTGACCATTAAGTACTCTAGAATGAGAATCTATATACTCAGGGAAGTAGCTAATACAACTTTGTGTATATTATGTCAGTAGTTGGCTTTTTCCTATAAATTGTAACAATTCAGTATTTTGAATTTTATAGTCCACTTAAGAAATAATACAAAAAATTGCACAAAAGCAATTTGTTCTAAAGCACAGAGAAACTAAGATTATTACAAAATGTTCATGAGTGATCTAAGGAGTGTGGTGTGACTTCAGTGCAAGTAGCTTTTACATCTTCTTGTCAATGAGAGCACAAAAGGAATATCTAATCAGCTCTGAAACTACTTTGAAATAGCTGGTAGAGGTTCAGTGCATTTCTTTTTTTTTTGTTTTTGATTGATGCTGCATATCAAAATTAAATCAGTATTGTTTATCATAGATATTTGCCCACCACCCCCTGTATGATTGACAGAGATGAGATCTGAACATCAAAGCTGATGATATTACATTCTGACCTTCATCATATGGATCACTGACATTTTTCTTAAGTTCTTCCTCTGCCTTTTTATACATCTTTGTTTGCCATTACTCCTTTTTCTATAAATATCATTCTGTATTGGGGGGAGGGGGGAAGTACTTTTTTTCTCATCTTTTATTATAATTAGTTAAGAATTTTCTATAGTGAAATACTATGGCAACATACATCTCTGGAAATGTTTTAAAAAATAATCTGAAAAATGCAATAATGATGATTTACTTCTGCATCTAAGCATTCTGCTTTGATAATTAAATGATAAGAACTCAGGATAGGAGTTCCATTTATTTCAGTGGACATTGATCACCTGTTTTATCTGTAAGGATGGTATTAAAATATGTGGGGTGTTTCACTTAAATGTAAGCTCATTATCACAGAACCAAAAGACAGCCTATGTATATGCTCTGAGGTGCAATTCATCGAGTGAGTGTTAAAATCAGCTGAAAACTACTGTATTCTCTCTGATTGTGAGAATGCTGGAGGTTTGTCTTATGCTATTTCAGAGAATATTAATGACGCTAGAAGCAGTACTAAATTTCCTTGCTTTTAGCAGCAACACTTCCAGGAAAAATCCAGTTCTAATTGCAAACCGTACATATCCTATTTGATCTTTCTTCCTTTATTTTGCTGTTCCACTGATACTTTCCCATTACTTTTCCTTTATCCTCTGATCCTCTTCAAGCTGTCGTTCTGGCCCTGGCCTTTCTCTATCAGTTTTTTATATTGGTGTCTTCGGATTCTATTTCACTTCTTGTTCATAGGGCCTTCATTGTGAACTAGAAAGGACGAAGGAGAATGAGGAAAGGTTTTCTTTCAAACAAGCCTATTTTACCATTCTCCATAGTCAGTTTTCTTCTGTTTTGATAGCACTAATCTCTTTCTCTTCTTTTTTTCCCCATTGTGCACATCTATCAAATGGATGAAGAATCTGTTTTATTCCTTATTTGCCATTACTCCATTTCCCTGAAAATTCTTTTCTGGTTTTGAGGAGTTTCTTCATGTTAAACAGTCCGATACCTTTGTAAGTACTTTGGGCATGACAACCATTTACCCTGGGTTACACAAAGTGTTCCAGAGCACTGAAGGAAGGAAAAAAGAATAATTTTTGTGCCCTTCTCAGTGTGAAATCTGAGTTATTCTTTCCTCTATCCTGATGACATGCTTGAAACAACTGTTTCTGAAACGACTCTTCTCCCTTCTACAGGGAACCCTACTACCTAAGGCAGACAGATTCATGCAGTACCTGGAAAATTGAGATGATATGATAGCAATGGAATAAATATCATGTTACCTATTATTTCCTGTGCTTTTTCCTCCGTTAATCTACAGTTCCTTTGGGATTGAGTTAAAGATATGCAGATGCGTACACTTATGTATGTATGTGTTTGTTTCAGAAAGATACGGAGAATAAATATAGTGGGCAGAACAATGAGTAAGCTTGAAAAATTTAAATGTAGCCATATTAGGGCTTGCTAATTAACAAGACAGCACTTGCGATTTAATAAATGAGCTGATGACTTCTGGCATTACTGCAATGTTTCTTAGACATTGCGGAGAAGAATCATACTTGTTTTTCTCTTGCTGCTTCTTTTTTCCCTTTACAAGCCATCAAAAGCTAATTGCCCACAAGGATTAGCTTTTTCAGTAGGTTATTCTCACAGCGTGTTGTTTTGAGCTGAACTCAAACTTGGAACAAATGAAATCATTGAAAAGAGAAAGCAGAGATTAATCAGCTAATATTGAAGGAAACTTGATTACACTGAACTTGCAAAGCATATAACTCCTTGCATTTGCAACCCAAAAAATATTAATTAAAATAATTAAGATTAAAGAGTAGTGATGGTAAAGAGCTTTGTTTCCCATCCCATTTATATTACAGAAATGTCTTGCTTTAAGAGACTCTTGAAACATGTGGTTGACCTTACCCTGATTTCTGATGTCCTTAGACCCCATAAATTGTTCAACTAGGACTTGTTTTTTTCTCACATTTTCAGTTATACAGGGATTTTAGTGTTGTACTATGTAATGGGAAGTGTTCCAGGTGAGAACACATGTTTCCTGTGGATCAGAGAATGAGTCAATTATGTTCAGTTAAAGTATTTAAAAATCCCTCTCAATTTCTCCACTTTTGTTAGCTGTTCATTCTCCCCTCTTCATTTAAGGAACAGGTGGGAAGTGGATTGCCTGTCACACAGAAACAGGACCTAACTTTATATCCTTGGGGTGAAGAAATACTTGTTCAAAATGTGATTCCTGAGAAGTAGAGGCAGAGAGAGGGGAAGGCCCTGCATATCAGAAGGAGGACAAAATCAAAGCTGTCAAAGACATGCTTTCACAGTGTCTTCCAGATCGCAGCCTGAATTCTGCAGCTGTCTGCTGGTGCTCCAGTGCTGAGAAGCAGAGAGCAGGTCTGAGTAACTGAGCGGCACAAAGTGATGTGCTGTGTAAACCTGCTGAAGTCAAAGAGGTTGAAAGAAGAGATTTTCCTCAACATAGGTGTTTTCTGAATGAATGTTTGTTTTTTTTCCTCCCCAGGAGATTTAAATACCCTTATGAAGAGGATAATACAGATTTCAGTTAAGTTTGCAGGAATAGAAAATAAAATCCTAAATTCTGCATGTGTCAGTTTGGCATGAGTGATGGCACAGATGCTCTTCTGACATATCAGTTAAGTGCATTCATAGTTTCTGTAAAGAGATGTAGTCCAAACTCCATTTCTTTTCTTTCAAGGAGTATCTATGATATTGCTTGAAAATGCCTTAACATTGAATCTCTTAGGAGAATGAGAGAAGGTACCATTTTCTTCATAAATACATTTTCTGTCTTTCTCTTTTCAAAACTACTGCTGCCTTCAGCGTACCTTTTTGTATAATGGATCTCATAATTTTTATCTGTAGTTGTGGAGACTAGCAGTGTTTGCAAAGATTTTTTTGAAGGCAAGAAGTGCAGTTTCCATGGTTGTAAAAATGGTCAATTAATGAAATCTCTTGCACTGATCACGCCTTTTCTTCTACTGAGAGCAGGAATATTGCTTTTGTTGTCAACAGATATTGTTTTGTTCATTCCGAGTGCTTCTCAGCATTAATTAACTATTAATTCCTGTTATAGGCACAGAAATCCATTACTTTCTTGGCCTAGTTTGGGTGGGAATAAACTCCGGTTAGACTCTTCCCAAAGTGGATTTCCAACAGATAGCAAGAACAGCCATGTGAAACTGCATAGAATTTAGCATATCCATGTGTTGCAGCTGAAAAGGGGAGAAAAAGTTTTGCCCCATTTTCTATGTTTTCTCCTGACTCCTGAGAGCAACTAGCATGAATCAGCAGTCCTTTCCTTGCTGTAGTGACTCATCCAATGACACCACACAGGAATGAGGTGACCCCTCGAATACCTTTCAGTCAGACCTGAAAAAGATGTTTTTTGGTGTAAGAAAGCATCAGGATTTTGGTCAATGGAGGCTTTGCTTTCCAAAATCTGTTTTGTTGTTTAGCCCAGGAGCTAGTTAGAAATGGTGTGCTCTGAAGAGTTAAAACCATGGCAACTGTGTGCTAAATAAAACAGGACAGGTTAACAGAAGTGATAATGGACATACTTGCAGGGAAGAGTCAGGTAGCAAGAAGAATGCTGAGCTTTTGTTCAATGTGGGGGATGCTATAGATAGAATATATTGGGATTTGAATGTATAGCTTATGCTATGGGTACAGAAAGGTGGTAGTTTATACCTGTGGTCTGTACTAACCTCAATTTCTTACACAGACTTACACAGATTTTCTTATCTGGGAAGGTGTTGTTCCATTTGAGTAATAAGCGATTGTTTATTCTCACATGCTGAAACTGCTAAAGATTGCTCCAGTTATTGTACTGCTAAATACCTCTTAATGGGATGAATGGGTGAAAAGGACAAAGTTTCTCTTTGGAGGAACAAAAGGCAGCACTACAAAACTCTTTTCTGCAGATGTTCAAAACCCAAATCTATGTTTAAATGCTCTTCATGTTTGCTTGCTCCTCATTGGAGCCCTAGCTTGGAGTGAACCTAAATCTAAATAAACTCTCTGGTGGTTGATCTATTCTTGGGTTACCCATAGGCCCTTTTTCAGCTGTATTTTTGGTTTGGTTTTGTTTTTTAATATCTTTACTGCTGTCACCTATTTTGCCCTTGGAGAAGAAGATTTTTTTTCAACCACACCAGTACTGACTTTTTTTTCCTGTACAAGTTGTCAAATTGACAATTCAAACCGTAAAAAAAAAAAAACCTACAAAGTCTCTATAGAGATTTTGAATATGCATTATTACCAAATACCTTAGATTTAGCTTCACTAGAGTGAAGAAAAAGACAAGAACTAGGATTTTATTGATCGTGAAGTAAGACAAAAGAACATTGGACAATACTAAAACAGGAATTATAACTAATGGTTTAAAAAAAACCAGTTCAATTTAATCTCCAAATACCTATCCTCTTCTGATTGACCATCTCTAGTCTCACAACTGGATAAGCAAATACTGATCAGCAGTATATATTCTTGCTGTACTTGAGGCTGTAGCAGAATATATCAGCATGCCTTTGTAAATCGAAGTGTGATACCCATCTCCCTGAATACAGGGGGACTGAGATTTGTAGTGCCATTACAGAAAAAGACCCTGTGTCTAAAACATGGGAAAATATTTGGTGTACACTAGCAGAGGTCACCATCCACCCTCTGGTATGTTCTGGTATCAGTGTTCTAGCATACTTTTTTAATGCAATGAGACTTCAAAATTGCATTCAAAGGTGTATGCCATTTAATTTGCCTTTCTCCCTCTTTTTTCATTGTCAAAGGTGAATAGAAAAATAAAGACTGGACCAAGTTAGATGATCTGCTGGACATTATAAAGAATGATGTCAGCCTGCAGAAACGTGTTGGTTTTTTTTACCCTTAAGCTATGGAATATGAGTTTTTGCTTAGGTCTCTGTAAACCCATCACCTGACGCTACAGCAGTTCCAGAGGAATCTCTGCAGTTCTGCAAATTCCAAACTTTTAATAAAATTCTCACTTGCTACAACCTGCTAAAGATTGAGAATTTGTGAATTTTATTTAAATGGATGACTAGGATCACTCTGAACATTTGTTAAAGATTTTGATCTGTTTCCAGCTGAGCTGTCTTTGGCTTAGAGGTCTGGTTGTCTTGCTGACTGGGTCATGTGTATTTTTCCCCTCTGTCCTGACAAGCTGTCGGTTTTGTGTTGATATCTCTATGTGGTCTCTTTCTGATTTCTTTTTTTAAGAATATGATCAGTTACTTCTGCTCACTGTTCTATCTCACTTTAAACCAGCCAATGTGTTTCTTTTACTGCAAGGCATAACAAATCAATATTATAGGATATACGCAACAGAATTTTTTCTGTATCTTGCTCAGTTGGGTTATGCTAATAATAACATTTAGCACTTCTATACAGCTTGAAATGATTGCACAGGGAGGCAAATGGAGAAAGAATTATCATTTGTCTTTTAAGTAGAGTGAGAACTGAAGCAACTCACTCAAGCTCTATAGTGTGTTGGGATAAAAGTAGGTTGAAGATCTGCATGTTATTTTTTCTGAGAAATGTGCTTATGTCTTCCAAGATATAATATATTCAAGCAAATTTATTAAGGTAGACCTTGGTAAATGTATTTGTCCTTAAAGTAATAGTATCACTTTACCTGAGCATCAGTAAAAATCAAAAGTCTCTTCTAGTAAAATCTGTGAGCACTCAATGCTTCAAAAAGATACCTTAAACCAGAAAGATCTGCTGTGATGTGAAGGAAAGTCAAATTGTTTTAACACTGATTATATCATCAATAATTTGCATATACTGTCATTCTATTTTCTAACTTTGTTATAAGGAAAAGTTTTCACAGCCACTACTGAAAAATTTAAAGTAAAATCAAATAATGAAGTATGCTTTAGAAAACCATTTCAATCTAGGATGCTGTTGGAAGAAGTCGCAAAGTGGAAAGAAGGGTGTATGCTGGGTTCTAAAATACTAGCTTCCTCTGAGTTTATTTTCTGTGAATTCTACTTCAGGATTGTAGGAACTTTTGATAAACACAGAAAGAAAAAGGATGATTTCATGTGAATATGCAAGGAAAAGCAAAAGTTTTACTGAGATTTTGCTTGCAGGTGTAAAGTAAACTCAACATTTGGCAATTATTCTACGCTGCTGTTTTGCCGCAGCATAATGTATTAGACATCTTCCTAACCATATTGGCTTCTGAACTTTCTAACACTACTTTTTTAGTCCATTTGGACTCAGTAATTTCTAATCTTTGTATAAGTTAACATTTTAAGTGTGTTCTCTACTGTATTATTTTGGTTATTATTGAAAGTATGTGTAGAACTGGCTTCAGAGTAAATTCCTCTAGAGCTCAAAGTTCATTTTCAGTTGGCAGCAAACTGTTGGTTACTGTATTTATGTAAAGTTTTGTGCCCTACCTTTTGTTGTCTTCACTGAAACCAACTTTCTTAGTTTACTCATGAGTGTCCTGAGGGACAGCATCAAGTGCATTACTAAAGTCAAGACAGATTGTCTCTAATGCCTCCTCCTTATCTGCTAGGCTTATTATCCTGTCATGGAAGGCAATTGGATCATTTTGATGTGATTTGTTCTTGACAGATCCATGTTGGCTGCTTTTTATCACCTTTATTATCCTGTAGGTACTTTTAAATTGACTCTTAAGTGATTTGTTCTAGTATCTTTTTGAACACTGAACATAGACTGGCTGATCTATAATTTTCCAGGACCTTTTCCTCATTTTGGAAATATTCACAAAGTCTGCCCTTCACCAGACCTTTAGAACTTCTCTAAAATGTAATCATTACTGATTCACAGATTTCATTGGCTAGTGTACTGAGTACCTTGGGGTGAATTGAATCAGGTCCTGTCAACTTGGATGCATCTAATTTATCCAGATGTTTTTTCACCGCTCCTTTTTTCCCTTTTATTCCAGCACTGGGGTCTAATTATAATCTATTCTGCTCTAATGCGCAACTTTTTAACCAAATGACTGATAACTCTTCTAGAGGTTTAAATGCATGTATTATAAACATCCTACTATATATCCCACTTCAGCTCTCCAGGAGAGCTTAACAGCTTTACAAGACACTTGGATGGATTTCAAATCTTACTGTTATGCTCTGGAACAAATAAGTATATTACTGGTGAAATTTCAGTTCCTGAAATTCATCTGTGATCCAATAGTAGCTGTTAATACGCTTTTAAAAAGATGTGCAAGTAGAAAGATGATATACCCTTCATTCCCAAAGCCTTTTCATGAATAAACATGAAGCAAGTTCAATCTGCAGCTTGATCTTTTTAAATGAAACTCCCAAACAAATAGCTTTTAGGTTTAAATCTTTCTCTGTTGATTGTAAGGATGGATTTTCTTTGAAAATTTGACTTTTTTTTCCCCTTTTTCTTTTTTTCCCTCAGGCAGAATTTATGATAATTTTAAAGTTTTGGTATGCTTTTTATTTTGAAGAGTAAATAAGCTGTGAATCCATTGTAATGTGTTCTTTTGTGCGTTTTGCTTTTTCTATATGCATAAGGGATTTCTATCATTGTATGTGTCTTTGTCAGATGCCTTCTATATTACTCAGTTTAAATAAATTGTTGGTATGGATTTTCAAGATTGCTCAATTTTCTAGACTAGTTCAAGAATCACCTCTCAACCTTAGCCAATTTTTCATTATTTTTCATTCATTATGCAATACATTCATTCATTTAATGGTAATAAGAATATGCAGTGTTCTTAACAGTTGCAGAGACACTTTGCAAAACAATCTAAGTCATCAAGGACAATTTGTGTGCAGCTGATCCCTAGTGAAGTTCAATGCCTTTTTTTAAAAATATGTAATCACTGTCTACTCTGAGTACACTTGCTTGTACAATGGCTTGTAAATACAGCACAGTTCAAGGAAAACACTTTTGTTTTTGAGGTATTATCAGGTTTTCAAAACAGGTACGCAGCCTGGGATGCAGAATTCATGCATGAATTTTAGTTACTTTGAGAACTGATTTAAAAAGTATTCCTTCTGTATGTGTGTATTTAGAGATGAAAGAGGTTCTTGCTCTGTTTTGATAATGGAGTACTTAAGGAGCTGGAAAAAGAAGAGTTTAATACAGCTCAGAAAAGTCCATGAGAAGATAAATCAGTGTAGCCATCTTTTCCCTTGCTGCATTTTGTCTGAGTGGTAGAAAACTGAGCAGCACTATCTTGCCCACTTGCTGTGGATAAATTAGCTCTACTCACAGCAGTGCTATAGTTAAAGATTTTAGTAGGCAAATTCTCTCAGGTCTTTGAAGGACATGTATGGGACTAGCATTTATTTAGATATAAATAATGATATGGACCACTGCTCTTGACCATCTTCATGACTGTTCTATAATATTTCCTGGAATGCATACCTACAGTTGTGAATACAAGCCTTGTCATTTTTTACTGCAAATTTTGTGTGCAAAATTTGTAGTAGGTGGATAAAGCAAAGGCCATAGCTTAGCCTGAACCCTCTGTACTCTAAATGACACCCAAAGCCATTTATCTCCTTTATTTCACTTTTAGGTTGCTAACTGGTTTTGCTAGGATGTGATCATACTAAGAAAATGGAGTTCTGTTGTGCAGCATCTTCTGGAGCTTAACAGTTTTGTTTTTATTGGCACTACACTGGAAAGGAGCTTCTGAACATTTTGTTATGAAAATGGTGGCTGGCTGAAAAAAGATATGGGTGCCAAATGGCTGTAGATGTGAGAGGCAGATTTCAGTCTTGACTTTAAAGATCTGGAGTAGGATACTCTGGCTGAAATACAGCAGAGTATTTCATCAATATAGTTCTAACCAAGGATGAAACATAATTCTAAATCAGGATGAAATGTAATTCTAAATAATCAACTTGAACTTCACTTTCAACCAAGTCAAGGCTGTATTTCATCTTGTACAGTGTCTTTCTTCCATTTTTACCCAGCAATCTATATATGCTATCAAAATAAATGTTTTGGCTTCAGTGAAATTTCATCTTGACAGAGATAGTTCTGTCAGTATTTCCTCCTTATTTGGCCATACTTCTGTATTCTGGGGGGAAGCCTAGCTATGAAGCATTGATCAGCTAGGGGATACTGCAGTCTTTGTTGGATGGTTACTGTAGTCTTATTTTCACATTTTCCTGAAAAATTTTGCAGCCAATTCTTAAAGGTTCGTGTCATTAATTAAAATATTGAGAATAACAAATGTTTGTGGATGTGCTTGCAGAAAGTGAAACTGAGCATCTGAGTTTCTATTGAAAAATCTTTTAGCCTACTAAACTATTACTTCATTTAAATATTGATGTTTTAAGTATGATTTCATATTATACTTAAATTTTAACATTTCTTACTATATTGAGTGTTGTAATTAAGTGCTATATCCTTTACTGACTATCCGTGAGATTCATTTGTTATATTTTTGTTAATTTGTCTCGAATATTAACTCAAATAATAAATTACTTTTTTTTCAAAAAGGTGATCTTTTTTCCACCCTCATGGAGGAAGAGAACTGTATTTCATGGAAAGTTTGTTTTATGCCTAGACAAAGGGAGTGTTCACTTTTCTCAACTAATTAGAGGCTCATTCTGGGATATGTAACATGAGTGACTTGAGTGTTGGACTCATTCTGCCACACTAATTATGTAGAGAATTGTTGAGTAAGATGTCAGGTGACAGGGCTGCTGTGCCTTTTAGGAAGGGTTAATAGAGTAAAAACTTCTATAATAAGCTAGTTATTATACAGAACATAACTTCAATTTATGATACTTTGACTCTCCAATTTATTTTATAAATACAGTTTTTTTTTGTATTGAAATACCTGGATTTAACACTTCTTAAAAATTAACAGTTAATATGTATTATTTGCTACATAATGAATATTTCAGTAAGACAATAACAGCTGGAAACATCATTCACAAAGCATATATTGAGGATATGGAGATATGGAAAATTCCCGTTCCTTCTAGAAAATATGAATGTTGCTCTTATTTGGTTGGAATGCAAAGAGGAGCAGTTTCAGGGTTGCCCGGGTTTGTACACTCTTTATTCTACATAACCATCTTGGAAGTCTTTTATTTGTGCAGAAGTAAGGACTATTGCCCAAACTGAGCGCTAGTATAGTCAAAGTGACTCATTAATGTATTTCTCTGTAAAGAGAGAAACTCATATGCCCAAAGTTGTTTTAAACTAAACACTTTGTTTCCTGTCTCCTCTATCTGCTTGCGAATGTATTCTTAGTAGGATCCTTAGGCAAGAAATATTTTTGCCAAGCAACAACCTCATAAAAACAGATAAAATGTTACTAGCCTTGTCTTTAATTGCAGCACTTTACACACTGTCCAATTTCAAGCTCTCTAATAAGTGATCTTTATTCTTTTCAGTACTGTCCCATTTCCAAAATGAGCCCTTGGCCAAGATTTTTCCAATATCAATTTCAGAAAGAGAAGTCTACAAGGTATTTGAAAATGTGGGTATATCTTTAAGTGAGAACTTACCTGGGGAACATTAACTAATGCAAATTAGTTAATTTAGTATTTCTAAAAGTTAGTACAGAGATCCTAAATCACTTGGTGCTTTTTTGAAGTACTGTTCTCTTTCTAATATTTGAACAACATCCTTTCTTTTGATATGATATCTGCTAATTGGTTCATTTTGCCATTTAAATATTTTTGCTTTTTAACTAACAAAGATTTCAACAGAATGGGATTTGAGACTTTTTATTTATGAGATTTTAATTATGAATATGACTGTCAGGGAAGTCAGCTATTGAAAATAGGAAAGTGTTACTGAAATAGTGTTGAAAAAACAGTATTAACTGTGAAGGACTTTACAGGAATATCAGTGGGGCAAGTTTGTGTTAGGTAACAAGCCCACAGGCAGAAGTTGATATATTATAGAAGACAGTATTTATGGCTCATTAGATAAAGTCACAATTCAACCCAGTGTTCAACACATGAGGCTGATGGGGGAGGGGGGGAAGCATTTAATTAATGGGGTTATGTGGGAGAAGGAAGACAATTAAAGGAGAGCTCCATTCTAAAGTGAAATGTGTAAAAACTTGGCAGTGGAAAAACTGGCTTGTTCATGTTCTCTTTTGAAGGGAGTTTGGTATGTGAAAATTGCAGGATTAATACTCCAAAATACATCAACATGGTAATAGTAAAGAATGGTATCACAGAAGAGTTAATGTTCTTGGTGTTTTTATAGTTTTTCTGCCTTAGGTCCCATAGACCTTTCTGGACTAAGTACTTTTTACTGCAGTTATAGAATACTCAAAGAATATCCCATTTAAGTGGCCAAGAGGTTACAGGGGCACAAGGCTACCCTGGCTAGGTAATGGACCAGAACAGCAGCCAAGAAAGTTGTAAACTTCAGACTGTAGATCCTCATATCAGTTATCTTGGCAACTGGTACATAACTGCCTCATTTGTCTTACTCGCATGCTGACAGGCTGCCTGGTACAGGCCGTGCTCTGACTGCGCTGCTTGGGAATTCAAAACTGATGGGTCCTTTGAGCTTCAAACTTTTGCCTGGGATGTTTAGTATCTGTTCAGAAGAAGTGAGGGAAGTGCATGGTTTGATATAGGAATTCCTGGGGAAAAACTACTTTCTGGCAGCTGCACTTGATATCAAGTATTTATTAATGCTGCAGCCTTATTCTTTTTCATGACTGTCATGTTTGTGCTTGCTGCTGAGGTTATTTTTGAACATTAATTGGCAGTTAAAGTAACCTTGTCCAATGCTCTTTTGCTGCTGCTTTTCCCTTGGTTGCTTTTCTCTTCTCATTCTCTACACTTCTAATAAATATTTTAAATTCAGTTGTTGCTTTTTATTGCACTTCGGTCACAGAAGATGGAGAGCTTGGCTTAATCTGTACTCCAGAAGGTAGATAAGCAGAAAAAAATGGGAGCAGAGAATTCCTGGGTCAATGGGTTTGGAAACAATCACACAAATAAAATGCTACAAAAATTCTTCTATAATTCTAACTTCACTGAAGCTGCAACTGTAAATTTTAATTCCTTTGGCAATGTATAGATTTATATCCAAAAAAGACAACAAAAATATCAGGATGCAGGCAACTGATGTAGTTCAAAGGAGAATATGAAGTTTACTTTTCAACAACGTATCTTTTTTGAGTTGGCTTAATATTTTAAAGTCACTTCTGGCTGCCTTTTAGATTATTATTAGGTAATTACAAAGGGGTAAAAATGAATGCATGGAGAGGTGGAGTTGAGAACATGGGTGGGTTCAGTGGTTAGTTTTCCAGTCTAGGATTCTTGTGTACGCAGGGGATATTGCATACAAGGCTAGGTAGGTGAAGGGTATGCTGTAGAACAACAGAGCTATTGTAATACCAGCAACGCAGAACAATATAGAAACACTGTTATTCCATATCTTCCTAAACTTTCTTTTAATCTTAAGTATTTCTCCATGCTCCAATACAATTGCTCTTTTTAGTAATACAAACACAGTCCCTTGACTGGCCTTATTAAATAAGTGATATTTTTCTTTCATCCATTTTCCTCAAATGCATTTTAACATGAAGAGCACCAAACAAATATTACACCATTAAAATCTGTAGACTAGAGATCAATCCTTATATTTTAAATGACTTCCTAGTTCTCAGTTTTATCATCTTTTTCAATGTTTCACAGTTAGATAATATATTTGCAGTTTAATTTCTGCATAAATAATTTTAAACTGCAATTCATAAAAATACTTGGAGGCAATTTCTGCATATTGCATCCAAGAACAATTATAAGTTCTTTGGAATGCACAATAAACTGAGGAATGATACAATAAATCACTATAATAGCTCCAGATATATTTAGTAAGGTGATGCTGCTGTGATTATCATCTCATTTATTTACATCTCAAAGAATGCACTGAATGTTTCTGTCCCAGGCAGAAACTGATTGTGTTGGTTCCAGTGTAAAGGAAAGAGAGTTCATCCTGTTTTAAAAGTTCTAGAATATGTAAATGAAATAATTCTTATAGTAGTCAGGAAACAGTAATGAAGTATATTTATGCAGATGAATACGAAGCAGAAGAAAAAGATAATTGCAGGTTCAGTCTTCAAGTGGTATGTGGGGATTCAATCAGCTTACAATGGCATGGAGCAGATTTTTTTCTGACTTCACTTGAATTTCGTATGCACAACTTCACATTTTACAGTCTCAAAGGACCTTCTTGTGAAAGCCATTGATACTCAGATACTCTATTGTGATGCTATTGTCACGTACTTCTCTTTTCCACGGATAATTAGTATTAAACTGTGGTTTGGCCAGGCTGGTGTTAGAGTGGTTAGTAGCAGTGAATCAGTACTTAAGTTCCTCTTAGAATTACAGAATTTTAAAAGTACTTTTCTTGCTAAGCTCCATTTAATCTAGAAACAGGCTGAAAACTTACTGGTTAAAACTGTGTATCAGGTGGGATGTGCAGCTGTTTGTCTTCATTTTTACATAGGCTTCTCTTGGTAGGTTTCTCTTCAGAGAGGGAAGGCTTGTAAACAGCTGTATGCTTAATGACTATGCTAGATGTGCCCTTATCTCTACCAGAAGTCTAAAAGGTCCTGCTATATCTGGCAGTTGAATTGACTCATAGGTGAAAGTTGTTGCTAATACAGTCTTTCTAAAAGATAGACTGCAGCTGTCTCTTAATAGTTTTTATTATGTAGACTGTACCCCAAAAGGCATTGGGAAAGATGCACGTGTATGAACTATGAGCACTCACACGATTTGATCAAGAATATTTCTTGTATCTGTACACTTGCATCCCATGTTGGAAAATATGTGAACTCTGAAGTTGATTGACTCTTATAGAAGACTCAAGCAAAGTCTAGGTCTGAGTGCTTTTAAATCATATCACTCTGTCTCAATAGGCTTCTTCAGCAGAAAGATATATGCCATGATTTTTTTCCATGATTAAAAATGGAGAATGCCATTTTTTGCTTTTTATAAAGTTTTTATTCTGCTTTCTCACTGATCTTCAAGATAGGAGAGTAGTAACTTGCTGTCATTTTTTCTTTTGTTGACATTTTTCTTTAGTCGCCTGAACATCTAAAGCTCTTTTATTTCCTGTTCTCTAGCTGCTTATTCATAGGTGTAATATATTGTATTACTTGCTGTATATCCCCAGATCCAGACTTCCCAGGGGAAGCTCACAACTGAGTGGAAGTGTAGGCCAAGTTTGATTTTAATATTTTCTGTTATCCTACCCGGCACTGTGGCACGATGACCCTGTTTTGCAAACTCTGAAGAAGCTGAGTCTCTCCTATTATTCAAATTTCAAATCTGTAATACTAATGTAGAAAAATATAGATATAGCAAAACTTTCTATGGTTGGAGTAGCATTTAATCCCTTGAGTGGAAGCGCTGTTTGATTCAGACTCCCAACTTTCCAGAAGCATTTTTGTGAGTCATCTCTCATCATACTGTTACATGAATGAAAAAAGCAAAAAGAGACCCTCAGCAAGTCAGTGGTCTAGCTGTGGATGCAGGATTCTAAGATGCTTCTGTTATAGTGCAAGTCATTTCCTGGGATCATCTGATATTTGTCATTTTCGAGTAAAGTAATATACTGTATTTTCAGTATGATCTCTTGTAAGTCAGTTGCTATCACCTCATGGTGATAGATTGCATAAACAGAATTTTCTTTCATTCTTTGATGAGAAGAGGGATTAAGACACCTCTTGTGTCTGAGGCAGAAACCTTGGTATTGCATTGAATGGTTGCAGTATATTGCCAAAAGAAATATTGTGCTGTGAAACTGTGGAGAAGCCCTCTAGATAGCCTCAATGTAAAGAAAATCTCAACTGTGTGTGATTCACATGAGATCAATGATGTAGTATAATGGAAAGCTTGGCATGGTACAATTATGTGAAAATAAACTCAATATGCTATGACATGAATGATGACTCAGTGGCATAGCTGTATCGGGGAAATGATTAGGCTGCTTTGCAGTCGTGAACAAAGACTGGCAAATGCTGTGAGAATGAAGGCAAAGCCTCTGGCTGTGAAAATAGAAAACAGTTAAAAAATAAGGAAATACCAGGGTACACTAAAATGTTATTTTACTGCATGGGAAACATTTTAAAAATAATTGCCACTCTTTGGTATGATTGCTGAAGCCACGTCATCGTACATAATAACAAATGAAGCTGAAATTGAAGGAGCTTACTTGACTTATCATCAGACATAAAACATCACCATGAGTTTATTTGCATTAATTACAAGATTAAATATTCTCTGTCTAGAGATCTTCTATCTAAATCATGAATCATAGAATAGCTTAGGTTGGAAGAGACCTTAAATATCATCTAGCGCCAACCCCCTACCATGGGCAGAGTTGAATCCTTTAACTTGAAAGAAACTTTTTTTGTAAAATAAGTAAAAAAATGTTCTAATAAGGAACAAATGGTGGGCTTAAGAGAAGGAATTTTGCCTATTTTCTTTCTCCAACTTCAAAGGTGTTTGTTTTACATATGTGCAAATTGGAAAATAATTAACAAATTATATATTTTTATATTGTCTGTTTAATAACATATCAACACTATAAAGAGTCAAGGTGAAGCTCTGTAAAGGTTTGATCAACTCTGTAAGAGTCTAGGAATTAGATATAAACTATTTTGAAGATGTTGGGATGAATCTGTGATCAATCCAAGACAGAGATAGGGTCCTTCTCCCTGTACTATGTTCTTCAGATCCCTGTTCAGTCACTGATGTTAAATTCTGATGTTTTGTAAACAACTTATTAGTTTAGACTTGGAGTTGTTCCTTACTGCTATAGCAACTCAATTGTATGCGGAGTCACTTCATTTTGCCTAGGTTCAATCCTAGTTCAGAACTGGAGAAGGATGTTAATTAATCTAGATGTCCGAAGTCAAATCATGGTGCTATTTTCTACAGTTTCTAGCCTTAAGTGTTTAGCTATGTTGCTGAATTATGTTAATTTGGCTAGATACCAGGAAGCTTTTAGTCAAACACAGGGCAAATTATTTCTGCCTTACTTGCCTTTTATCTCTGCATTTGTGTTCTCACCTTTGCAAATTCCAGATCTTAGTTTTACCACCATCAGTTGAAGACTACAGCAGCAGTTCCTAAACAGATATACTGAGGTGTGCTAGAAATACTGCTGCGGACTGTTTTGAGAACATTGTTGGTGTTCTGAACTTTCAGTTTTCAGTGTATATATGCAGGGCAACAGAATCATTGTTATTTTAGGGTTTCTTGTCTCCTGCTGAATGCAATAATAAAATTAGGGAAGAAAGATTCTGCAGGCAGCTTGGAATGGTGCTAAGCATTTTTAACTCCTTTTGAAAGAGGAAGAAAAGAGCAGTGATGTATTATGAAAAGTGAAACCTCCCTGAGCAGGTTTCTGTCTTCCAGGTGGAAAAATCCACAGCAGTACATAAGTCTGGAGGCATTCTGTTGGCCTCTTGTGCTTAACTCCCAAAGTAAAGGTAACAGCCCAAGAATAGCAAGCAGGCTCACCTAGCTGTCAGTGTCTGGAAAAAACCCTTTGTATTCTTCTTACTTGAAGAGGACAGTGTTTTATAGTGATGAACAGTAGAAAGGTGCTTTCAAGTCACCTTCACACCCAAATAGGAGTTTCTTGGGCATATTGGCATAAAGTGGGGAAGGGATCATTTCTTATTCCTTTTGTACATATACGGAGTGCAAGATTTCTCTGCTTATATTTTGACATCATTTCATGATTTTTTTTCCTTGTTTTCCTGTGACTTCAGAGAAGGTTTTCCCCACTGTCTTCGTGTGTCTTGCAGCAGAAATGGAGATGATATGAGCAGTCATTTAGCAGGGAACATCCAGTGTCACATGTTGCATCCTCTTCCCAAATTTAACATTTAGGCATAACAGATTGGTACGTCTCTAGTATTCCAATTCCGACAAGGCCTGAATATTGTTTTATTCAACTAGTTAAGTAAGCACTTTCATCACCCTTTAGATTAATGTTTGGACTGAAAAACATGAAGATAGATGATGCATCTAACTGAGAACTGTGGATAAAAACTGCTATTGCATTCTTAGAGATTAGGGAACTGTAATGAGAAATAAAGCAAGATAGAATGAGTCATACTCACATGCAAAGAATCATTACTATCTAGGACAGACATTTCTGAATTAACCAGAAGATAACATTTAACAGTCTGTTGAGACTTAGTATAGGAAGACTTTTCTTGTATCTGGGAAATGATGAAGGCAGTTGAAAAACTGTTAACTTTACATGTTTGTCTATATTAAGTAAGAAAAACAAGCCTTGCAGCTACTGGGCTCTAATCATCTCTTTTTTAAGCAATGAGACTTGAATTGTAAAGGAACAATTTATAACTAACATGGTTTAAGAATAAGAATGAAAGTCAAGTGCCACTGACAGTATTACATCGTCATTCAAAATCTGAAGCAACCTTTGGGCTCATATGGCTATAAAGAGGAATGAAAGGTATTCTCATCAATGTCATTTCATTTAAAAAAAAAGAAAAGAAAAGAAAAGAAAAAAAACAATGCACGTAGAATCATAGAATCGTTTGAGTTGGAAGGGACCATTAAAGGTCATCAAGTCTAATTCTGCTGTGATGCTCAGGGACATCTACAGCTCGATCAGGCGGAAAAATGCACATGCAAAAATGCTCTGTAATGCATCCTCTTGCACTATAGGAATAAAGTTTTTCTGTTTCTGAAAATCAAGTTAAACAGTGCTTGAGGAATTTCTGTGTTTCTGGAGGTCATCAGCTAACACAGGTTTTCATTTAAACAACGTTGTTCAGTTATTCCTAAAAATAAAGAATTAACAGAAAAAGATGCGGAATTAGAGCTAAGAATGAAAACTTGTGAAAGTTTCTTCACTTAAATTTTAGTAGTTTCTCAGTATTAATAGTTATTACTAGAACCGATATATTCACTTATGAACCTGGAGAGGGCAAAGGAAAGAGAATCCTGAAGAGAAACAGTGAGTAAAATTGCTATCTGGTTTTAGGAGAAAGTGCTCAAGGAAACAAGCCTGGAATCTGAAAATATAAGTCCATTCTACATGTTTTTCTTTGTTCTTGGTGACCTTGGGTGATTCCTTCTTCATTATACCTCTTTTTTTTTTCTAAGTATAACATTACATTAATTTTAAAATATTTTGAATTCTGATGAAAAATTGTATGTGTCATATCTCTAAGGCGAGCAAAAAGTTTCTTCTTACATTTTACTGTTAAATATTTAGGTTTTTATATGCTTAAGTCCCAAGGCTTATGTCATAGTGTTATGTCTTTGCTACAGGGGAAATGGTCCATATCTGCAGTTCACCTTTATGGGATGCAACATTTTAAAACACTTCTTTAAAAAGCCCCAGAACCAAATCTTGACTTCTAGTAAGCAATCTCAGAAGTGTCATAAAATGATAAACACTGAAAGTACACAGAAGTATCATTTGCTATGGAAATTAATTCTTATGGAAATAGAAAAAAATATCAGTGCAAGCTTCTGTTATGGACTATTTTATCTGCCAAGCCTTTGAAATATGGTTTTTGCATTCAGCAAAACTCATCTTTTAAAGAATAAAGCTGTCCTTTGGTTCGCCACTGTTATAAACAAGACAGAAACAAAAGTTATGTACAGTGCAAAAGAAGTCAGTGACAATGACAAAAGGAATATAATCATACTGTACATATCTACTTATTTCTATCTCGTGGTTTTTGCTAATACATTCTTCCACAAAAATGTACTTTTTTTTACTTCCCAAGGGTAAATCTAGGAGACCCTAACGATTGCTTGTTATCTTTTGACTTTTTATTATATTCACCTAGTAATATTAAAATGAATACAGTATGAAACAGTAGCTCAGATCATTAAACAAGCTCTTTTGGGAAGTCTTTCTGGAGGTGCATGGTAGTGCTGCACTTTGAGACATGGTTTAGTGTGTAGAGGCTTGTAGCTCATCATTTACTCTTCTCAGATAAGGATGATATTGCTAAATTAGGGAACTTGTTTCTCATTTCAAATTTCTCACTGAGTTGGGTTTAATATGCTTTGGTTATAGGAGGACCTATATTTTGTCCAGTAGTCATGTGGATATGTGTCTGCAGCTGGTAACTGTCAGATGCCATCACCACAGCAATTGGTGAGAAATGTAAATTTTCAGAGGTATGTTTATGATGGGTGTAACACGGAAATGCTTTAAATTCTATTTTTCTCTGATCATCTGCCAGAGGGCAGAACATTGGCAGCTTTATAATTTAAATCTTCTTTACCTGTTGCATGGCTTCTGTATTAGGGACAGCTGCTTTTTTTTATTTGGAATTCTGAACGTGGAAATGAGTGAACACTTAATTAAAAGCACCTCAGTGTTCCTCACTTGGAGTGTTCAAGAAGTAAGCAATTCCTCTGTAGAGCTCAGCAAATGGAAAAATCCCATTCACCTTTTGTCAATAACTTAAACAGAGCCTATAGGTTTTGATTTGAATGTCTGAGGTATCTGTTCCATTGTTTTGCTTATTCTGTGAGAGAAAATGCCTCACATTCAGACATTTCAAGCAAAGTTTATTAAATTACATCTGTTTTCTGTTCCTGTCTTGGTTATGTTCAAAATATTCTCTTCTCTTGTGACTTCTCTTTCTGGCTCCGAAGTGCTCCTTTTGGTTCACTGGCCCAGGTGATAATAGATCTAACGAACTGCTTTGAGTTCTTGCATCTTCCTTCATTTTGCATCCTGAGCTGGATTCTGTCCCCCAGAGTTGTTTGAAAATTCATTCATCCTCCATTTGATTTAAGGAACAGTGAATCTCCTGTGCCCTTTCTTTTGTTGATGCTTTCAAAGCATTTTTCAAATATTTACAATGAAGCTTGATTTCCTCCCTCTGTTTGAAATAGGTATTAGCTCAGTACTTCTTCAGGAAGAACCTCAAATTAACCATAGGAAACATCAGTGAATTTTCCTTCTTACTTTGTTGAATAACTTGTGTCAGCTTCATGCTGACCTCCATTACAATAAGGATGTGCCTGGTGGAAATTTTTAAAACAACCAAAAGGAAGATTAATTGTAGACTTTAAAAAATTTGAAGGCAAAAGAGTCTCCAGCAAATTCATACTCTATCTTATAGCATTTATCAGTAGCCACTGGTCCATGAGATCTTGTGCATCTCTTAAAAATAAGAGATAACAAAAAATTTTAACCAAGAAATTTCTCTTCTTGCAATTGTATTTGAGTAATAACTGCAGTAAGGACAGAGCAAGCACCTGAATGCAAATGTTGTGTAACTTTTCTGTGCTTAGTGAAATTACTGAGTCGCGTGTTTGGCTTGAGATTAGAAGAGTGAAGTCCTATGATGTGTTTACAAAAATGAAGTGCTTACACATCTGTGCTGGAGGTTCTAGCTTGAGTGTTCCATGTATTTAGGCTTTGGATGTTATGGTTAGTAAGTGGTACTTAATGTAATCTGTATAATGAAAATCCTTGTCACGTTGATTTCACTGAACTGTGATTTCATTTTAAAAATCTTATTTGCCAACAAAGGTAAAACAAGCAGAAGCATTCCACTTTCTGTGTAGAGGGAGAAGAGAGTAGAAGGCATTAAGGAAGTCTTAATAATCCATAAAAATTAAATATTTAATGAAGCGGCAAGAATCTTTATTCTGTTAAGGATTGCCCCACACAAAAAAAAATAAGGTAATGAAAGAGTGTAGATGAAAGGGTAGAACAGAAGTTTTTGAAGGAGATCTGTTTTGGTCAGGACTACTCATAAAACTCATTTGTGGTATGTGACTTTGATCAGAAGTTTTCTCTTTTTGACATGTTTGTTTCTTTTGTGAATTTCTATTCCTTTACAGATGTGCCAAGAGATATTATCAGTCTTGATTATTAATTTTAAGTAAAAAACAGGAGCAAAAATATATTTTACCTATTGAAACTAGTTGGAAAAAATTACAAAAACCAACGGAATGCAAGATTATTTGTGGCTCTAAATTTGAAACGCAGTAATTGTGTAATCACAATGAAAGCATTCCAAAATGTTTTTCATGCAGCATTGTACTGTACAGATAGAGCAGATATCCTGTAGCAGAAGGATAGAGGTTTCCAATTATTCAAATTAACAAAGTACCTGATTTTAAGAGGGTAATGCAGTGTCGAGGGGAAGTAGATCTAGGCTGAAATTGCTAATGGTTGTAAGGAAAAGTAATGTTGCTTTATGAATTTTTACTTTGGTACTCCCTATGGATTTGGCTTTTGAAGATGTATACCAGCCTCTCAGTTCTATAGATACGTACTTTAAAAAAGCACATAATCAAAGTAAAGCTGCACAGTCTCTTTTTCCTGGGGCACAACAGCCATTATGTTTGAGAAGGTCAGAACTGTATGGTTTGATTTGTGCCCCATCACTTCAGTGTTTAACACACACAACCCTTAACCCAGCATTTGCACTTGCAAAATTTTAGTCCGCTTGGAATTCAAAGGAACTTCATCAGCACAAAGTTGTGCAGAGTGCCTTGGAAATGATAGCTTGAGCTAAAAAAGAAGAAAAGCAATTGGAACTAAAAGACATGATGTAAAGCAAAATAAAGCCCTCAAAGAAGAGCACTTCAGAAATAGCTATTTAATTAGCCTATCTTTTTACTCCTTTGTTTTTTGATGCTTCAGGTGTCAGTACCTTAATGTGCAGATAAGTATACAGCACTTTTTCTGCTTTGTTTCATACGTGGTAATAGGACAGATAGTCCCAAAGGATTCATTTCTATTACAGATTATTCCCAATGTATGCCCTGGCTGTAAGCACTCTATGACAGCAAGGTTATTGTAAAATGGCTTTTTTTGCCCTTTGAAGTAGAGCTATAACACCGAGAATAACTTTTATGAGGCCTTGTGGGAATCTTGTTCTTTACGAAATGCAGTGATTATGTTCATAGGATAGAATAAATGTTCCTGTGAACTTTTTAAAAATAAAAGGAAGCAAAGAAATGAGAGCAGAGCATTTGTAGCTTCAGGGGCCAGGTACTCTACCACAGGCAGTTTACTACATTTCCTGCCCTAGCTTTCACCCCAAAGTGAGGTTAGACACACCTAGAGACTACTCTAAAGAGCAGAAGTTAACTGATACTCTGTGCCAGTGGGGAATTATCAAGTAGTTTCAGTCATTTGCTCTATCCTGTAATGGATGATGAGGGCAGAGTGATGAGAATCTAAAGAGGATTCTTTCCAAGGCATTCAAAAGAGAAAACTGAGTAGTTTATTTTTTCATTTTTTTATTCATAAAAAGAGTAGAATGAGTGCCATGATCCTGTCTTAACTGATTTCAGGATGTCAGGTAGGAAACGTTGAACAGCAAATAAAAGGCTGAGAAATTAGCCTCTTATTATTTCAAATTATAACTTTCCTTAGTGTTTGCAGATCTAAGTTTTAACTTTCCTTCATGCCTATAAAGATACAGAAGCAAAGAACATAAGGCGCTGTGCTGCTTCTAGGTCTGGTATGAAGCAGCTTCAGGAAAGCCTGTGGTACCAAATACACAGGATGCATGAGGCAGGTCCTCAGCTGCGGCCCTGATAGCATTTATGAACTGCAGTTCTGGTCCTTTTATGTACTCTCCAACCTGTTTCTCAAATCCACCTAGTGAGGATTTTTGGCTTCTCTCAGAACTTGAGTATTTGTTTTCTGTGGCATGTGCTGAAATTATCTCCCTTGTCTTACGCACATGAGCTGCTAATAAAGCCTTCTCATAGTAAAGGAGAATTTTCTCTGATGGTAGGTGGAACAAATGCATCTCAATCTGAGTCCTTAATGCTGTCTGTTCCTGTCATTCACCAAAGGAGAGTACTAATAAAATACGTCAAAATGGAAAGCCGTGCATTACATAACAGCAGTGTGGGAAGAGCCTTTGAGACTGGTGTGGCAGAAGGTAGAGATGTGTGGAGAAGACGCAGTGATTTCCATGTCATGCAAGTTATCAGCCCTTCTCCACTGCTGTGCCTAAAAGGAATTTTATCCTTTTTGTATCCCCTCCATTCTCTGTGAAGGACGATATAAACCTTGAAAATGCTAGTTGCAAATTCTCCTAGCATTCACAGAAATTAGTTGACAGGACATAAAGCCAGGAAAAATGTGAAAACCTGAAAAGCAATCTTCAGAAAAATAAATGCAGATTTATTAGTTAGGGAGCAATAAGACTTTGTCTCCCGATTAAATGGTACATTCAAAAAAATATTAGGGAAGAGCTGAAGGGGGGAAAAAAAGCCATTTCTGCTGAAAATCTTTTAAACTTGTCATGCATCCTTTTTTTCTGATGTTGGTGGAAAATAAAATATTTGCTGAGCTGAGCAACATCACTGAGTTCAACACTGAAAGAATATGCTGACAAGTCACCCAGTTACAGAGCTGCAATGGTAGGATAGTTAAACACCCAGTGGAGCATGTTTCCAGGACCCGCAATTATTCATTGGTTTGCACTTGCATGGGAGGTCTTAAAAAGGAGTGATTGTTAACACTAACTGTCAGAAAAATTAAAGATTATTTTACTTTTTATGAGAAGCAATTGCTCTTGTTTTAAAATAGAATGCAAGTAGCAGGTATTGCCATCTATGAAAGTCAATGCTAGCAGTTAGGGCCTGGACAGACCACCAGTCACATATTTAGATGTTAAGAGTCAGTCATAGTGTTTCTCTAAAATAGATGTTCCTGTGAATTGAGGGTCTCATTAGAGTAGGAGATGGTGGATGAAATCTCTTTGTGCAGAGGTCAGTTAAGTGACTGTTGCTTCTTTAGGGAAGCACAGATCTTATTTGAGGTTTCTAATTGCTTTCCACAGCAAAGAACAATGTTAATTTTCTGCATCTTTGCAACCTTCTATTTTTCTCCATCTGGAAGTTCTGTCTCAGTTGATATGACACTTCTCAGTGTCCTGAGACACTTCTCCCTCATCTGATTTTTACATGCCAGGTAACAAGGCTGTTGGCAATTAGAGTACAGCTAGGAGTAGGAAAAAACATGTAGATCTTTGCATTGTGGCAGGGAAGATGATAGTCAGATATACCTTCATAGTGTCTTTTTCTCTAGCTAATGTTGAAGATATTAATAGCTATGTTTTACAATCCACATTTCAAAAACACCCCCTCAATAGCAAGCATTCAATCTGACCTTTAATTTTTCTTCTATCAGCAGCAAAGGACCTTTCCAGAAATATTTAGCCCAATGGCACTCATCTTGTATTAGCCCTCATTCATTCAAGCTTCTTGAACACATCTGGAGGGTCCTTAAACAATTTTTTTGACACTATTGATGGAACCTTTCCGATAGCTCATTAGGCAAATGGCAGAGAATTCATGAGCTTTTCCAAACATGCCTAGAGACTCAAGTTCGTCAGAGTTCAGCGCTAGCTAACAAATTGCTGCAGATCTAATTAAAATGTAAAGTAATTCTAAGCACACAACCTTTGGTAAATCAAATGCACCAACTGATTAAAAAAATTGTTTCAATCATAGTAATAGTTTACCAAAAGAGAATATTATGTTTGCACTTAATGAAAACGAGGAACAATTTTACATCAGAGTATCTAAAAGCTGAGCAGAAAAGGGCCATTTTAAACAAGTGACAGTACATAAGAGAGACTCCTTGTTGTGATGAAGAGATTAAGGCACATTTTTAACACAAACTGCCATGATCTCCGTAGTGCAAACAAATGGAATTTCTAATGAAACACACATTATATCCTTCTGACAATATTATTGTTGTTAATAGTGTTTCAGTGGAAACTCGAAGTACAGTAATAATTGCAATACTTCATTGGGATGTGACTTCCAAATTTGAATACTCAAGATTCCTCCTGATATCTTGATATTTC
Source organism: Pavo muticus (assembly GCA_016647715.1). Lineage (NCBI taxonomy): Eukaryota > Metazoa > Chordata > Aves > Galliformes > Phasianidae > Pavo > Pavo muticus. Next base: position 2,146,243 of record JACDJE010000090.1, on the reverse strand, counting down.
TCCTCAATATCTCCAGTAGCTGAATGTTTCTTATCCAGTAAAAGTAGAAAAGTATAATTTTGATATGTTGTCTTACACCAAGATGGTTGTTCTGCAAATGCTGCCTCAAAAACATTGAAGGATGCAAACACAGTACCAACATAGATTTCTCAGGAAAGATTTATAAATTGTAGAATAGGGCAATCTTCTCATTGACAGCAGTAATAAACTCAGACTCATAGCTTGAGTACTGTGCTCACTTGCATTCCCCAAATCACATGCAGTGAGTAACAGCGCAGAACTCCACATAGGTACCTCTCCGTGACTTACATAATTTTTTAATGCAAATTCTGTTGATATTTAAAATATATACAAAAAAGGGCATAATGGAGAATAGGATTTATTACCCATAAACAACAATATTGTAAGATTGATGTAAAAATACAAATAGAAACATCTGTCTCAGATGTCTATCATTAAAATAGCCTGAACTTGAAATCTATATTGTACTGACTTACTGAGGAGGTACATGCATAAGACTGACTACTTACAATGTATGTAACTCATATTAAGAAATGGTTGTTGCAATTTCACACTTTTGACAAACTGCAAAAATGCATTACATATTTTAGTATACTCAAAATTTAGATTCTAGCATAAGGATACTTATAGTTTATGATCTTCCTTGACTGTTTGTTTCCTTTATCTTTCTCCAGTAGTGTACTCTCATAAGGTTGGTGCTGCCAAGCAAGCACCAGAATTTAGTCTCTTTCTGCACCACTGACTCCCTCTCTTGAGGACTCAATGAATTAGGGCCTCGTCAGCTTGGAAATAGGAAGATACAGAGGGATACTAATGATGCATCACTTGAAGGCTTGCAGCAACGCTTTTTAGCAGCTGACATGGAGAACAGTTTTGCCTTATCACAGCAGTAATGAAATCTATAGTATTAGACTTGTGTGTGTCTTCTCTGCAAAGCTTCATGGCCAAAGTTCTCTCTCATAGGTGTGTGTCAATGAACAGAAAGCAAAGCACAGTTTTCCCTTCTAAAGCTCATGATACAGTGACTTTCAGATAGGGAGCTCCTCTTACATTGTTAATGCGTGGTACAAGTGCCAGCCGCTCAGCAGTACGAACTAGAGAAATCACTATTCTTAGTCTTGCATCCAGCAAAGAAGCTGACAAAGAAATGGTCTATGTTGATAGCATTGCTTGGATTGGGCAGAAGAAACTAATGTTTCTCTAGGTATGTCATCTGCATATAAAACTACCTTCCTGAAATTTATAATGAATAATTGCCTCCCTTTAATTAAAAACGTGGGAATTTAAAACTACATAATTTACACTGGAGATATTGATGAAAGTCTACAGTAAGCTAGTGATTATGGCTATCTGTGCAACAGCTGCATCCTTGTAGCATTAACGTACATCGTTCCTTTTGTAGTAATAAATTGACTATCTGAACTATAGACTAATAGTACAGTCTACGCAGAGATATCCAAATGCTTCTGACTGTACATGTTTTGTATACAGATATGCACAGAAGAGAACAGTTGTCTTACCTGTTTTTTCTTAAGAAGAAAATTCACCACGAGGAAGTGCTTTTGGCATTGATGGAACTTGTATGTCTTGAACAGATTAAAATTTTAGTATTTTTGAAATTGAATATTTAACTATAAAGTAGGTTGTTATGTGTGCAGATTCTTAGAAATAAGCTTAAGAATATATATTTCCACTTTAAAAAATACTGTATATTAGCATTCTTTGCTCTAACAGTTATGATAACAGCCTCTTACCTATAATAACAGTCTATATGTACCCAGGTCAGGTTCCCTATTTAATGTATACAAAAATACAGACTAGAGAGATATTTTAGCCTTCTACAAATTATACTGAACGATGCTTTACTTTGGAAAAGTACTTCTGTTCTGCTTTGTTGTCTTTTCCAGGAAGATGTTAAGATATATTTTTTTCTTTTATCTGAATGAGAGTGATGCATTGCTGTGATGAATGACACTGATTTCAGTAAGTGTGTGCATTTGGACTTGTTGCAGATCACCAGAATTTGTAACTCCATTGTGAAGATTATCTATGCCATTTGGTAATTTCACTGCCCTATCTCACTCATTAGGAAAATCCATGTAAGAATGCTGATTGCTCCTCTGTCTACAATATCTAGGCATGTATATTTAAAAAAAAAAAAAAAAAAAAAAAAAAA
>JACDJE010000090.1:2124597-2142363 GCA_016647715.1 Pavo muticus | reverse complement strand
AAAAAAAAAAAAAAAAAGAAGAAAAGAAAGCAGTTCTGGATTGGTTTGCAGAAAGGGATGATTGCAGTACTGGTAAGGTTGCCAGCAAAGGCCTTCAGGGTCAAGAAAGGCATAAGTTCAAGTAAGTGAAATACCAATATATTTCTTCATTTAAGAGATCCTTGTTGGATACAGTTTTAGCCAGGTCACTGGCTCTTACACAGAGCACTGCAGTAAGTTCTTCATTTGAAGTTTTCAGAAACAAGACAGGTTTTCATATGTTCACTTAGAAGAAGATGATGTCTCACAATGTTGTAGCATAAAATTAGAAGTGACATTAACCATCAGTATTTTCAAGTAGCATTTTTATTACAATTTTTTTTTTCCAAAGAATTACATCATAGGTACTAAATCTGTAATGAATGTTATCTTCCTGTTAGATTACACTACTATTCATTTCTTGTGGTATCTATCAAACATGAGTTGGTTGCAATGTTTCTTTGGAGACATTGAAAGTGCTGTTGGATGATGGGCAGTTGTCTGCTACAAAATATCACCTTGTTTTATATGCAGTGTTATTCACCAGTGAACGATTAATGAGTCTACATATAGTAAAGATAAGTGTTTTATTAAATTCTGGCTCAAACTGAAATTTTAAAGCTACAAATCTCTTCCTTCACTTTGAACGTATTTGGAAAACATGTATAAATATGTATATATATGACAGAAACAATTAATCTAAGTTTTTTAAACATCTGCTATTGAGGCCCAAATGTTTTTTCGCGTATGAAAACAAAGGCTCATTAATACTTTATTTTTATGATTTGAATTGCATACTACTTAAAGAAGTAACTACAGAGTATGAAGATCAAATGAGCTTTGGTTTGGTATGTTAATCTTATATACATCTGGACACATTAGTCTGTTTAACAGTCTGTTAGCTCTACTGTTTGTATTAGCTAAAAATAATTATAAACTACATAAATTTAAAAACATTATGATCTTGGTTCTAAAGAAAGCTTATAAATCAATGGCTGTGGCAATGCTTTAAATGGAGATAAATGAACACTTCAATCCTCTTTTCCTCCTGGCAAGTATATGCATTTGTTGTCTCTTATTGCCAATAATGGTAAAGAGAATTCCATGTCATGTTCTTGTTAGAGTGCTGGCAATTAATTGATTGATGTTATTAAGCAATCAGAGCATGCCTCTATCTGCTGATCTCTTATGAGTGTCAGGCGTCTAGAAAGCAGAGCATTACTTCGTCTGATTTTATAACATTTTTTGAGGTCCACACACATTAAAATCAGCAAAAATTTCTTTTAATGAGATAACAGCAGTAGCATGGTTACAAAGCTCAGAATCCATTTCCTAGGCATTATTTTCCTCTAGAATATTGATAACTTTCATATNGTTGCCTTCTGAAAATGCTACAGAACTTGAGTTTCTGTTGCTACATGGTGTGGGTACCTGTGTACCAGTGTAAGAGCCAGTGTAAATTTTGTGACGATTTAGTGTAGTGAGCTATAGCATGCAAAACCCTTGAATGACAGCCCCATAGACTCCTTGCATTCTTTGCATTGTCTGCTGTGCTCTGTTTAGGCTGAAAATGATGTTTCTGAAGTGTTTGCCAATTTTACTAATGGATGTTCATCAGGACTCGTGTCACAGCACTGATTAATCTTCTGCTTTTATATTTCACACTTTAAAAGAGCATCACCCTCTGACTTCAGCCTCCTGACCATACTCTCAGATATGCAAAACAAATTGAATTACCTTAATGGATTATCTGGTACAGTTTCACAGCCCACAACAGGTACAGAAGGGTTTCAAAGGAGATTTAAATACAAAGGAGTAAGAGAAGGGTAATATAATGTTAACAGTAAAAACAATTACCGGGATACTCTGGAATATTTTAACTGCAAAGTGGTTTTAAGGAAAATAAAGGCTGTATTCTTCTGCCTCCCCACCCCCCACATTTCTTTTGAAGTGGTGCATGTTGAGATATTGTCCTTGAAAAAGATAAGGTGCATGGGAGGGGGTGGCTTGCTTGTTAATGGAAGGGCATTAGCAGCACAGGCTATATAGAGCTCAAAATTGACTGTAGGACTACCTGTGCTGCATTAAATCAAAGATCAACTTCATTCAATGTTTCTGAGAGTGACCCAGGCTTGAGGAGGTGTAAAAGTGCCTGCCACTCACTTCCCAGAGTGTGTAGGAAACTAAACTGCCATATGGAACTTACTAATGAATGACTACGAACAGGTAATCTGTGGAGAAGAGGAGAAATTATTAATTTCACTAGATAAGTTATTCAAAGTAAATAATGTTAAATCTATTATAGAAGTCATGCTTAAACAAAATTTTCTAATCTTTATGATTTCTGACTATAAAAATTGAGGAAAGCTAGGTGTAGTGAATATCTCTGCATATCAAGTATATCAGATTAAAGGGAGGCCACAACAAAAAAAGCAAACCACCCTTAAATTGAAATATAGGTGTGGATAAAACATGCCATCTGGATCACAGAGGTATATTGTGTTACATTATCAGGAATACTGAGACTGCTGATGAGATAGTTGTTTGGGTACATAGAACGTAAGGAATGAAGCACATTGTGCTGTCATCTGTTCCAGAGATTTGATTTCTTGGACAGTGAATGACTCAGACAGAAAGTGAGGATGCTAGAATGTACCGGACAGAAAGGTGTATAAGGTAGAAATCTTCAGTTTTAGATACAAAGATGTATTCGTTTTCAGTCCAAGCTGAATAATACAGGGCACCACATTTAATAAGCAACTCATCTATTTCTGCTTAGGCTGGAGATTCTATTTTCTGTAGAAGAAAGATGTCTAGGTTGTATCTTATTTAATGGGAATTATTGACAGATGATTACGATTTTTAGTTTTTTTTTTAAGATTTGTTTTCTTCTTGATGGAGGTTTTCAGACTTACTAAGTCTTGAAGTAAGTCAAAGATTAAAACGAGTGAACAACCCACCTTCTCCAGTACCCGTTTCATTGCATTTTTGAGATCTATCCTATTTACATGGTTGAATAGTTGTCATGCTGTGTGTCATCTCTTGTCAACACCCTCAAAACCATTTTGGCATCTAACCCAAGTAGTTTATCAGAATTAACAACAACAACAAAAAGTTAAACTATAAAAGTAGCCTTTGGGGTAAATAGCATACCTTTATATTGTAAGTAAATCAGGTTGCTATGAGGAAACTTGCTGTATTCCAATAATTGCAGGTTTATAATCTACTGTAATATGCCAGTAGATTATTCCTACTTAGCTCTAGAAGAGTAAATAATACAGGTGGTAAATGCTGACAAAGTTTCATTCACCATAATACACATTTAATTGTCATTACTATAAACATAAAGGTGAAAGGATTTCTCTCTTACATTTAAAAGAGGAAGGGAGCTGTATCTAACAGATGGCAGTTTATCGCTTAGATATGTCAGATATTTTTGTTATCCATTGTGCAGAACAAATGTGCTATGCTGAAAAAAGGGAAAATACAGCCTAAGATTATTTAGATACCAACTCTTCATACATTGAATCCCAATTAGAGTGCCCATTACATCTAAATAGGATAAAGATTTAAGAAGGTAGTGCTTGGTTTTCATTGACTATTGGAATGTGTTAATGTGAGACAGTGTTCAGATAACCTTCATGGACTGATGAATGCAACTGATAGTTATTACTGGGGAACCTAATGGCTTAAATGAGTAGGAACTGAAAAACATTATCTGCTCAAACAACTTTCTCTTAAATTCTTGATGTTCAGCTGTAACTATTGTTTACTCATTTCATAAAATTAATGACTAAAATCTGTGCTCTATTACAGTGCTGCTGCAGTTATAATTTTCAAAGCACAGCAAATTAAGGTAGTAAATATAGTCTCAGTAACTAAATACTGCTGAAAGCTTTCTTTTGGAAAACAAAAAAGTTATATCTTCCTTGATAGTTGATTCTCAGGGCAAAATCTCTCTCTTGTTCAAGTACAGTATGGTTATATAACATTGGCCAATTTTTTTTCTGAAGATCAGATCAAGCATTTAGGATTGTATTCTAAAATTCTCAACTCTCATTTGATTCATTAGCTGCATAATGAAGAACTGTGAAGCATTTATAAATGCAATTCTAGTTGTTGCCAATTCTTAACTACTGCTGGGTATGGAGAATAGTTACTGATCAGTGAAGATGGGAACACTACAGCCACAATGCTGGAGGACACTTAGCTATTTACTGCCCATATGTCTTTGCTGATTAGGCCTTCTGGTTTCATCTTCCTTTGTGTATGTGACTGTGAAGCTAACGAGTGGCTTCAAAGTTTCTTGATTTCTGCTTGATATTGCAAACAAACGTGGCTAAATAACTCCAAAATTAGTAGAGGTTACTACTTAAGTAGAGTATTTGAGCTGCCATCACTCAGGAATTTTATTTCATTCTTCACTGACAAGTCCAGCAAATTTCATTTTGTACTTTTGACAGTATGTAATGCATAGGCAATGTGTGCTGTGTTTATAAGAGATGCACATCATCACATGAAGTATTACCTGTCATTAGAGCCTTCATCAGTCACATCTGGCTGACATGCATCAAATAGAATGAATCCCCATTTTTGGAATAGGAATTGTTTCAGCAAATGCACCATCACATAAAAACTGTGTGTTGAAAATCATAGAAATACACCTAGTATTTGAAGCTATACCCATAAAACTGCAAATAAAACTGACAGTAAACATCAATATAAAGAAATGTATGGCCTACGTCATTGCAGAAATCAGTAATATAAAATGATGTGACTTATTTAATAGTTATTATTTTTTCAATATGAATAGTGTAACAGACTTTTTTTTTTTTTTTTTTTTAAACACAAATCTCACAAAACTAAACGCCAAAACATGGCGTTAATTTGACTGGTGATCTTAAGATAATGCTTCTTATGCAACAGTTTGTGGCTCACAAGGATGGATCTTCTCTTCTTGGTAGAGTGATGATTTTCAGGAGTTGGGTAAGCAGATTTTTCTTTTCCTGATGTTTCTGGTGACATGCTGATGATTTGAGCTGCATCTCAAATATCAGCCTGTGGTATTTGTGAGAAATGCTATTTCAGCAGTAGCTCTGGCTAAGAAATTATAAATATTTTCTATGTGATTCAGAACAAAAACATTTTTTTCAGGTAACTATGAATGTTGAGTCTTGTATGCCATGCAATTAGCCCCCTCAGTGTGAAGATTTGAATGTCCACATAACTACAAAATTCACCTACCTAAATTTTGTTAAGCACCAAGTGGGATAGATTACTTTTGATGGACATCCACTAATGGTTTTTCAGAGTAGTTGCAGATTTTACTCATCTATATTTTGCACAAAACTAGCCAATAATGTTAGTACTCATAAATTTTTCTCTCTTATGAACATTTTGATTTTGTGAATGTGATTCCATGAGTTATTGATATTTCTGTATTTTTGTGAATAAGGTTCTCTGTGCTATATTTAATCAAAGAATCAATTAAATTATTGAATGATTTTCAGATGTGGCAAAATCTTCTTGCAAAGACTGAAGTCTACTGTCAGTTATTTACTCAAGTACTGTGAATGACCTTTCTTACACAGATGAATATAATTTGAGTGAAAGACCAGAATTCAAATAGAGTTGATTTGTTTACTGTAAATATGAATAATATGGCAAGCATTTACACATTCACTGAGCTACTTATTAACAAGTTCAAATGAAAATGTGGAAGCACTGACAGATGATTTACTGCAATGAGTTTATGCATATGAAAGTTAAAATCAACTGAAAATTGTTGTAATGGAAATGACATTTAATGCAATAAAAACACTCATGAGAACAATTTTATAAAAGGAAAACATAAACTAAAATTACAGATAACAGAAGAACTGAGAAATGTTTATTTTGTACACTAAAGAATTTACATTACCAATGCTAAAGGCCAAATTTTTGCTATCTTGATGTAATCAGTTGTTTCAGAGGTGATAACTACTGAATGCCCATTTTTAAAAGACTGTTTTAGAAGCAATAAAATATCGATACCCTTTCTTCCAACTCAGGCTTCTGAGTTGGGAGATGGTAACGGAACAAGATGAAGAACCTATAATCCAATGGGAAACTGTACATGACCTACTATGTCATTTAAAGTTTCGTAAGTCCATGAGGATGGGCAGGATTTATGTGGAAGAAGGAATTGGAAGAAGCATTCACCAAGCCACTATCAATAATTTTTCAGGAGTTCTGGCTAACTGGGGAGGTCCCAGTTTACTGTAGATTAGGAAACGTGACTCCAATCTACAAGGAGGACAAAAAGGAGGAGCCAGTGAATTTCACACTGGTCTATCTGGCGTCTATTATTTTCTTTCACATATGGGATGATTGTGTGAACAGGTGCAGTCAGCATGTGTTTATGAAATGCAGAGATTGCCTGACCAATCCAATCTCCTCCTATCACAAGATGACCTAATAAGTAAATGAGGAAAAGGCTATAGATGTTGTTTACCCAAAATTTAGTAGAGTTATTTGACACTGTTTCCCATAGTATTCTCCTGGAGAAACTGACTGCTCATGGCTTGGATAGATGTACCATTCTCTGGGTGAAGAACTGTCTGGATGGTGGGGCTCAAAGAGTCATAGAGAATGGAGTTAACTCCTGCCAGTCACCAGTGGCATTCCCCAGAGTTTAGTATCAGGGATAGTTTTAACATTTTTACATGTACCTTCAGTAAGTTTATGGTTGATATGAAATTAGGTGAAAGTGTTGATCTGCTTGAGGGTACGAAGACTTTGCAGAGGGATGTTGGCAGTCCAGATAAATGGGCCAAGTGTGATAGCGTGATAGCCTGATATTCAACAAGACTTGGTACTGGACCCAGCACTTAGGTCATAGCAACCTAATAAGCTTGGGAAAGAGAGAGAAAGTTACCCACTAGATAAGGACCGAGGTGTGCTCGTTGACAGCTTGTTGAATATGAGCCAGCAGTGTGCCTGGTGGCCCAAAAAGCCAATGGCATTCTAGTCTGCATGGAATCATAGAAATCAGAAATAATGTGGCCATCAGAACTAGGGAATTGATTATTCCTGCTGTACTCAGCACTGGTGAGACAACATCTCAAGTACTGTGTTCAGTTTGAGGCAGCTCACTGCAAGAAGAGTATTGAGCAGCTTGAGCATGTGCAGGGAAGAGTGAAGGGGCTAGGAAATAAGAGTTCTGAGGACTGACTGAGAGAAAGATGTTTAGTCTGGAGTTTTATCCAGGGAGACCTACCTCATTGCTCTCTACAACTACCTGGAAGGAAAGGTACAGACAAGTAATAAGCTTTTCAAAAACTTGTTTTTCATGTTGAAGTAGTGAATGTATATGGGGAAATGCCCTTTCTAGGAGAAAAATTTTGTTTGGCTGCAGATAGATCTGTGGCTTCCTACAATTGTATAGTCCTTAGCTGAAAACTTGCATTAGATCTCTTTCCGTTTTTGCTTGCAAAGAGCAGAACTAGTTAGGACCGAACAGACATGCTTAAAAATTTCTTTAATGCTTTGTTCTGGATGAAGAGAGACAGGTGCACAGAAAAGCACAACATTCAGAGAAAAGTCCTTGGGCAATTTAAAATAGCTGCATACTGAAAGCATCAGTGTTCTTTTAAGCTACAAGAGAGAAGGTTTGAAAGTGATATGATAACTAGCAGGATAAATCACTGGTTCCCCAGATTCTCTCGTGGAAGTGGATGAAGGACGATGTGAAAGTGGAGGAAGATGTGAAGGAACATGACCTTGCAACATGTGGGAACACCTGTAACTGGTTGCAGAAGCAGAGCGTAATGGTACGAAGAATCTTGTAAGGAAACAATTGGTTGCTGCGGGTATTTTCTTTAAATGATTAAACTAAGCATCTTGTTAATCAGTATTATGAGGAACTGAACTCCATTCTTTGTATGTATACTGAGACAGCGGTCTGAAGCTATTACATAACCAGTGTGTTGCTCTTTTAAAGAGGATCACAAGAAGTGACCCTAAAGTATCATATTAAGCTGAAAATAATACTACTGAATTTGATGAAATTGCACCTTTTTTTTTTTTTTTTTTTTTTTGTCACAGAGAGGGGGATAAGGAAAGTACACACATACACGCACACACACACACACACAAAAAAAAAAAAAAAAAGAAGAAAAGAAAGCAGTTCTGGATTGGTTTGCAGAAAGGGATGATTGCAGTACTGGTAAGGTTGCCAGCAAAGGCCTTCAGGGTCAAGAAAGGCATAAGTTCAAGTAAGTGAAATACCAATATATTTCTTCATTTAAGAGATCCTTGTTGGATACAGTTTTAGCCAGGTCACTGGCTCTTACACAGAGCACTGCAGTAAGTTCTTCATTTGAAGTTTTCAGAAACAAGACAGGTTTTCATATGTTCACTTAGAAGAAGATGATGTCTCACAATGTTGTAGCATAAAATTAGAAGTGACATTAACCATCAGTATTTTCAAGTAGCATTTTTATTACAATTTTTTTTTTCCAAAGAATTACATCATAGGTACTAAATCTGTAATGAATGTTATCTTCCTGTTAGATTACACTACTATTCATTTCTTGTGGTATCTATCAAACATGAGTTGGTTGCAATGTTTCTTTGGAGACATTGAAAGTGCTGTTGGATGATGGGCAGTTGTCTGCTACAAAATATCACCTTGTTTTATATGCAGTGTTATTCACCAGTGAACGATTAATGAGTCTACACATAGTAAAGATAAGTGTTTTATTAAATTCTGGCTCAAACTGAAATTTTAAAGCTACAAATCTCTTCCTTCACTTTGAACGTATTTGGAAAACATGTATAAATATGTATATATATGACAGAAACAATTAATCTAAGTTTTTTAAACATCTGCTATTGAGGCCCAAATGTTTTTTCGCGTATGAAAACAAAGGCTCATTAATACTTTATTTTTATGATTTGAATTGCATACTACTTAAAGAAGTAACTACAGAGTATGAAGATCAAATGAGCTTTGGTTTGGTATGTTAATCTTATATACATCTGGACACATTAGTCTGTTTAACAGTCTGTTAGCTCTACTGTTTGTATTAGCTAAAAATAATTATAAACTACATAAATTTAAAAACATTATGATCTTGGTTCTAAAGAAAGCTTATAAATCAATGGCTGTGGCAATGCTTTAAATGGAGATAAATGAACACTTCAATCCTCTTTTCCTCCTGGCAAGTATATGCATTTGTTGTCTCTTATTGCCAATAATGGTAAAGAGAATTCCATGTCATGTTCTTGTTAGAGTGCTGGCAATTAATTGATTGATGTTATTAAGCAATCAGAGCATGCCTCTATCTGCTGATCTCTTATGAGTGTCAGGCGTCTAGAAAGCAGAGCATTACTTCGTCTGATTTTATAACATTTTTTGAGGTCCACACACATTAAAATCAGCAAAAATTTCTTTTAATGAGATAACAGCAGTAGCATGGTTACAAAGCTCAGAATCCATTTCCTAGGCATTATTTTCCTCTAGAATATTGATAACTTTCATATCAAGTAAGATGCTTTGATTAAAAAAAAAAAAAAAAAGCTGCTTTTTTTCTAGACAAAATATGAAACTTTCTCTATTCTTGGTGGTTTTTCTTGCAAAAAGTCTGAATCAAATGTAGCTGTGTTCCGTCATAATTTCATGATCTTGTCCGCCATCCTGTTTTCTTTGTGTTAATGGTGTAGTTAGTTTGAGTTTGGCAGGATGTCTACAGTACGCTGTTTTGATATTAAAGAGATATGACAGTAACTCTCCTTTATTTTAGCCTAAAATTGTTCTTGGTGAGGATTGTAGCTGTTACTTAGCCTTGAAATTGAAGTTGCTTGTCAGATTTTGAATTTTCTATGCTAATTCAGTAGATGCTGGCTGACTCTAATTAACTTTTACTATTTCTTAATATTTCAGCTTCTTTTTAACACAGTCTCATCTCCCTATTAAATCATAATTCTCAACTGAGACATTCACATTTTTATTCAGTTGTGAATTTTGTTTCCATTTTCCATTCTTTCTTAGGTGATGAATCTGTACGTTAGCTGGGAATTTCTGTATTAGCAATCTCATTTCCACAAGCACTTTAATTTTATTAATTGGTTAAAAGAGATGAGGATAAAAACCTGATTTATTCGTCAGACTTCAGTAATCCTGTTTATCAGTACAGATAAAATATAGTATATGTATTGTTTGTATAACAACTATTTTAAAAAGTTAGGAATGCGATAACGTTGTGAAGGACATGGATAAATAGGTCAAGCGATCATAAGCACAAAGCATATCTGCAGAGGTAGATGGAATTAGTTATTTCCATAATTACTAGGGAAGTCCTCAACATCTGCTCTATCTTAAGGTCTCCAAGCCTTTAGGCAGCAATAACGTTACTTATGGCAGATTGAGTCTCACTTGCTTATTGTATACGAGACATTAAAATTGTTTCAGTGTCACATCTGTCCATCTATTGACTGCTATTAAAAATGAAGTTTATGTTTGATTGCCTGTAGTACTTAAGTGTTGTTTAATTGGGGATTCTAATGGTACAGTTAAAAAAATAAAAAGTAAAAAAATGTTATTATATTGTGGCTTAGATTGCAACTAGGTAAAACTCTGGATGCAGACCAATGCACATAGCATGAGGAACAAGCAAGAGCTAGAAGTCATGGCTCAGTACCAGAGCTACAACATCACTGGCAAAAGTGAAACCTGGTGGGAAGAGTCCTGTGTCTGGTGTGTCATGATGGATGGATATAGGCTCTTCAGAAGGCACAGGCAGGGCATGTGAGGTGGAGAGTAGAGCTTTGTGTGAGGGAGTGGATGGGCTGCATGGAACTCTCTGTTGGCAATTATATGGTTGAGATCCTGAACATGGCTTTAATTTCTGAAGTTCTGTCAGGAATCCCAGTCTAAATCATTTGTCCTACAGTAATTTCTGGATGTACTGAGCCATTCATAAAGTTTCTGCATGCATCTCATCTGGTGTTCTGAGAAATTGTTGCTAGCATGAAGGTACGAAGGTACTTTTTTTTGTTGTTGTTCTAAGATGGACTTGTTAACGTGGCATGCTAATGTTTACCTGGTTTTCATTAGAAATTCTATTTTGCTTGTCTCTCTTCATTTAATTTCAACATTGCACTGTATTTCTATACTGCATTATTAAAAATTAAGTAGCTAGTCTAAAAGAAAAAGAAAACAACTGCTTTGAAACATGGAAAGGAAATGACCTTTTATCCCTTTTGCTTACAGTCTTCTGCGGTTGCTGTGCTGCAGAGATTCTACTGAAAGATATTGCTGGGATATAATATGATACACAGCACAGCAAGGTGCAGTCTGCTTGCCATGCCAAATACATCTTGCAGCAGACAAGAGGTTTAAAGGATATACCCATGAGGGACTCTTAAATGAATGCAACTGGAGAGGCAAGTACAGGAAAGAGCCTTATTCTAAAGATGCAATGTAAAATAAACCTACATGAGCAGCTGCTGACATTAAGATAAGTAAAGAATAATTTGATTTTGTTTAGAATAGACAATGTAATGAAAAGGTGTAAGTGGTGGTGTCCATCGTCACTGTTCAACAAATTAACTATTTCTTCAACTTCAAATATTCACTGACTTGGAAAAAGTTTCTGAAAGAGTAGAAAGAAAAACTGATTAAAGAATGTGGAATACTTGTTCTGTTTTTTCTTAAAACGGTTTTCAAAGAAATTTGAGGTTTCAGCTTAATATTGAGAGGTGAGGACCACAGAATGCATCTGCGAAGCGTAGAGATTAGTTGCATAGAAAATCACAGAATGTGCAACATCTGGTTTTTATTACTTGATACAATATTGAATGTTATGTATGCTGGTAGCTTCTGTTCTACTTTTTCTTTCTTGACGTTACAAGGGTGTTCGGAGTTAGGTTATAAAATGTCTTATGACATGCAAATTCATGTAAGCATCCTTGTTACTTGAGTTTACCACTGTGTGAAAGGAGTCAGAGATTTGTTTATAGGAGGCAGAATAAAGGAGCTAATAATTGAGAGGAATGTAAAAGTGAGGAAGCTGGTGAAATTATGTGAAGGTCTTTCAGAAGCTGGGGCTTCTGGAATAAAAACTACAATGCGCTTATCTACAGTTGAGAAAACCACTCTTCACTGAAATACAAAGTAGACAGTGGATTACTGTTTAAGGCAATATACCAGCATAAGGAATGTATGCAGCAACTAGGAGAGAGGCGGTAGGAGATTCTTAGACTTTTCCAGTATATTAGGCCTAACATTTTTTCTAATTATAATATTGTTTTCTCCTGTGTTTTTATGTCCCACATTAGGGATATCCATATTCTAAAATTTAAAATAATCTAGTTACATTTTTATTAGAATATCATCATAGCATCTTAAGGGTGATTATTTCTAAATTGTCATACATTTGTCTAAATTATGACAAGACTAGATTATGTTATCCCTGCTTATTTTGCTTAAATGAGATTGCTTATCTTTGTCAAATTTATCACATTTTCTTTGGCCTTAATTACTATAACACTCACAAAGAATTTTGAGTAATGAATTATGTATCGCTTTCTGGAATCAAGGCAAAGAAATTTTCTTGTATCTGACCAACCATTCTTACACAATAGAATAAAGAATCCTAGAATTTTTTATTAAATACATATCGGTACACACATACACATGAGGTATTACTTTCAGAGCGACCTATATTTATTTCCTGGAAAAATACAACAGATACAAAGAGCATAATGGCACTATTTGGTAGAACAAATATTTAGTTATTTTTCAATGCAGTCACCACCATTAGCTATGCAATTTTGACAGTGATGAATAAGAGCTTGCATGTCACACTCATATAAATCTATACCAATGGAGATGACCCGTTGTTTCACAACTACTATGACAACATCATTACTAGGATAAGGTTGCCCATGCAGTCCATCCTTCATCATCCCAAACAGATGGAAGCCAGAAGGCACCAAAACTGTGTATAAATATATACACAGTGGTTGTGGTAGGACAATCTGGTCAAGAATGTTAATGTGCTCCACAGTTTTCTATCTGGTATGGGGTCTGCAAGAAAAAGGTTTGTTGTCTTCTGTGACCTCACTCTGGAAGTTTGAGCCTTCAGCTTAGTCAGCATGATGTTGATGGTTTGCTGGGTTCCAGGAAATCTGGAAGGATCACTGCTGGATTGCCATTGATAAATTCACTATCTGCTTTAGTGCTAATATCTCAAGGCTTACCAGTAATTAATTAGCAATTCACTGGATATGATTTGCAAATTAACAGAGACAGAGTATCTTACTCTAGAAGGCGTGGCTGCTAGTGGGGAAAGGAGGATAAGACAGATCTAGAGTGTCTCCTTTCAACAAAGTGGTGAGAGAGGGCCAGGTTTATACTCTTTATTGTGGTGAAACTGAGTTATGCATGCCGATAAGCGTCTTAGCAAGGCTTGCTGTTAATTATGTGGGGGGGTTGATACTGAGACCGATGTTTGATACTGTGGTGAAGTTGCTCTTCTGACTTTACTGAAACAACATTGGGCTGTGAGGCCTCCCACCCCAGCTGTCATTCTGTTGCCGTTGTTGCCAGGCCATAGGCAAGGTGGTCATTTGCACATCTGTGTATGTCTGGTACTTTGGCCAGAGAAGCAAGTTTGTCGACTCCTGCCCTTGTTCAAGTCCCATGCAAGATAACCACACTGAATAAATCACATTCTTGCTTAAGCTGCAATTCTTTGCTGACTTACAGTCATTCTGTATTCTGACACAGCAGGCCTGGTGATTTCCTATAATATTTTTCTGTGTCTAGCAAACATTTACAATTATTTTAGGAAAGATTAAACAATTTCAGTAAGGATAGGAAATCAAAACTCTCATACTCAAAGGCATAAACCAACCTCTGAAGCTAAAAAAGCTTTTCTTACTCATGTTCCCTTTCCATATTAATACTTTTACTTTCTAATTCCTTCTGAAGCATATGGCATTGCTCCAATTGGAAATAGGATATCGGACTAACAAACGCGCTTTCCTCTGTAGTATTTTCTTATTACTTCTACATGTGTTTTCTTTAGTTAAATATAATTTAATAAAAAGAGTCTTGTGTTTACCCCTACTATGGCTTGTTATAATCATGCTGCAGTGTAATAAATATGGGAATTGGGAACCGATTTATCATTCTCTTTCTCACGTAGTACATCCTTTTTTCTCCTTTCATTTAATTCACTCACCAACTTACCACTAGGAATATAACATTTCAGTGGTGAAATGTGCTTGATAGCATTTTATGTCCTCTGCATTTCAGTATATGTTCAGCTCTGATGTCCTGCAAAAAGTCTCATGTACAAAACCAAAAGATCTGAATCCTTAAATGACAAATGAGTGGGAGATTTCACCATGGCATCTGGTTGTAATTTTTTTTCATCCATCCCTGAAGATGTTTTATATCCATCTAGTGTAAATTCCCATTCCCATTTCTTCTATACAGAAACTCATTTTTTATTATTTACATGNAACACAAATCTCACAAAACTAAACGCCAAAACATGGCGTTAATTTGACTGGTGATCTTAAGATAATGCTTCTTATGCAACAGTTTGTGGCTCACAAGGATGGATCTTCTCTTCTTGGTAGAGTGATGATTTTCAGGAGTTGGGTAAGCAGATTTTTCTTTTCCTGATGTTTCTGGTGACATGCTGATGATTTGAGCTGCATCTCAAATATCAGCCTGTGGTATTTGTGAGAAATGCTATTTCAGCAGTAGCTCTGGCTAAGAAATTATAAATATTTTCTATGTGATTCAGAACAAAAACATTTTTTTCAGGTAACTATGAATGTTGAGTCTTGTATGCCATGCAATTAGCCCCCTCAGTGTGAAGATTTGAATGTCCACATAACTACAAAATTCACCTACCTAAATTTTGTTAAGCACCAAGTGGGATAGATTACTTTTGATGGACATCCACTAATGGTTTTTCAGAGTAGTTGCAGATTTTACTCATCTATATTTTGCACAAAACTAGCCAATAATGTTAGTACTCATAAATTTTTCTCTCTTATGAACATTTTGATTTTGTGAATGTGATTCCATGAGTTATTGATATTTCTGTATTTTTGTGAATAAGGTTCTCTGTGCTATATTTAATCAAAGAATCAATTAAATTATTGAATGATTTTCAGATGTGGCAAAATCTTCTTGCAAAGACTGAAGTCTACTGTCAGTTATTTACTCAAGTACTGTGAATGACCTTTCTTACACAGATGAATATAATTTGAGTGAAAGACCAGAATTCAAATAGAGTTGATTTGTTTACTGTAAATATGAATAATATGGCAAGCATTTACACATTCACTGAGCTACTTATTAACAAGTTCAAATGAAAATGTGGAAGCACTGACAGATGATTTACTGCAATGAGTTTATGCATATGAAAGTTAAAATCAACTGAAAATTGTTGTAATGGAAATGACATTTAATGCAATAAAAACACTCATGAGAACAATTTTATAAAAGGAAAACATAAACTAAAATTACAGATAACAGAAGAACTGAGAAATGTTTATTTTGTACACTAAAGAATTTACATTACCAATGCTAAAGGCCAAATTTTTGCTATCTTGATGTAATCAGTTGTTTCAGAGGTGATAACTACTGAATGCCCATTTTTAAAAGACTGTTTTAGAAGCAATAAAATATCGATACCCTTTCTTCCAACTCAGGCTTCTGAGTTGGGAGATGGTAACGGAACAAGATGAAGAACCTATAATCCAATGGGAAACTGTACATGACCTACTATGTCATTTAAAGTTTCGTAAGTCCATGAGGATGGTCAGGATTTATGTGGAAGAAGGAATTGGAAGAAGCATTCACCAAGCCACTATCAATAATTTTTCAGGAGTTCTGGCTAACTGGGGAGGTCCCAGTTTACTGTAGATTAGGAAACGTGACTCCAATCTACAAGGAGGACAAAAAGGAGGAGCCAGTGAATTTCACACTGGTCTATCTGGCGTCTATTATTTTCTTTCACATATGGGATGATTGTGTGAACAGGTGCAGTCAGCATGTGTTTATGAAATGCAGAGATTGCCTGACCAATCCAATCTCCTCCTATCACAAGATGACCTAATAAGTAAATGAGGAAAAGGCTATAGATGTTGTTTACCCAAAATTTAGTAGAGTTATTTGACACTGTTTCCCATAGTATTCTCCTGGAGAAACTGACTGCTCATGGCTTGGATAGATGTACCATTCTCTGGGTGAAGAACTGTCTGGATGGTGGGGCTCAAAGAGTCATAGAGAATGGAGTTAACTCCTGCCAGTCACCAGTGGCATTCCCCAGAGTTTAGTATCAGGGATAGTTTTAACATTTTTACATGTACCTTCAGTAAGTTTATGGTTGATATGAAATTAGGTGAAAGTGTTGATCTGCTTGAGGGTACGAAGACTTTGCAGAGGGATGTTGGCAGTCCAGATAAATGGGCCAAGTGTGATAGCGTGATAGCCTGATATTCAACAAGACTTGGTATTGGACCCAGCACTTAGGTCATAGCAACCTAATAAGCTTGGGAAAGAGAGAGAAAGTTACCCACTAGATAAGGACCGAGGTGTGCTCGTTGACAGCTTGTTGAATATGAGCCAGCAGTGTGCCTGGTGGCCCAAAAAGCCAATGGCATTCTAGTCTGCATGGAATCATAGAAATCAGAAATAATGTGGCCATCAGAACTAGGGAATTGATTATTCCTGCTGTACTCAGCACTGGTGAGACAACATCTCAAGTACTGTGTTCAGTTTGAGGCAGCTCACTGCAAGAAGAGTATTGAGCAGCTTGAGCATGTGCAGGGAAGAGTGAAGGGGCTAGGAAATAAGAGTTCTGAGGACTGACTGAGAGAAAGATGTTTAGTCTGGAGTTTTATCCAGGGAGACCTACCTCATTGCTCTCTACAACTACCTGGAAGGAAAGGTACAGACAAGTAATAAGCTTTTCAAAAACTTGTTTTTCATGTTGAAGTAGTGAATGTATATGGGGAAATGCCCTTTCTAGGAGAAAAATTTTGTTTGGCTGCAGATAGATCTGTGGCTTCCTACAATTGTATAGTCCTTAGCTGAAAACTTGCATTAGATCTCTTTCCGTTTTTGCTTGCAAAGAGCAGAACTAGTTAGGACCGAACAGACATGCTTAAAAATTTCTTTAATGCTTTGTTCTGGATGAAGAGAGACAGGTGCACAGAAAAGCACAACATTCAGAGAAAAGTCCTTGGGCAATTTAAAATAGCTGCATACTGAAAGCATCAGTGTTCTTTTAAGCTACAAGAGAGAAGGTTTGAAAGTGATATGATAACTAGCAGGATAAATCACTGGTTCCCCAGATTCTCTCGTGGAAGTGGATGAAGGACGATGTGAAAGTGGAGGAAGATGTGAAGGAACATGACCTTGCAACATGTGGGAACACCTGTAACTGGTTGCAGAAGCAGAGCGTAATGGTACGAAGAATCTTGTAAGGAAACAATTGGTTGCTGCGGGTATTTTCTTTAAATGATTAAACTAAGCATCTTGTTAATCAGTATTATGAGGAACTGAACTCCATTCTTTGTATGTATACTGAGACAGCGGTCTGAAGCTATTACATAACCAGTGTGTTGCTCTTTTAAAGAGGATCACAAGAAGTGACCCTAAAGTATCATATTAAGCTGAAAATAATACTACTGAATTTGATGAAATTGCACCTTTTTTTTTTTTTTTTTTTTTTT
>JACDJE010000090.1:2074220-2124403 GCA_016647715.1 Pavo muticus | reverse complement strand
AAAAAAAAAAAAAAAAAACGAAAAAAAAACCCCAAAACAATGGTCAAGGAAAGAACTCATCAGTTCTGTGCTACATCAGTAACATATTAATGCTTTTGTCTTTCTTTGATAAACATACTGTTGCCTCAGACTGCAGAGCAGTTTCATAAAACTATTGGGTATACAGAAATTGAAAACCAGCAAACAATACCACAAACTATAAAGCAAGCAAACAAAAACTAATCTGTCATCTGTGAGTAACCAAAAACACTACGTTTATTTTTTCATAGCTTTTGATCCCAATTCTAGTTAGGTGTAACTTCATATTGAGTGTTCATAATGCAGCTGTCCTGTTTCTATTCTCTAGTGTCCAGTGTAGATCTAAGTATGCTGTACCATTTTCCATAAAGGGCACTAATTTGGAACTCACTGTTATATTCACTTGTTTTAGGAATTTTCTGGGAACTTGACAGGGGTAATTTGTTCTAGCATAACATCTGTGAGACTATCTTCTCTCAAATTGGAGATCAAATTTAAAAATCATGGAAGTGAGTAGATAGGGAAAGAAGAGACTACGCAGAGAGAGCCAGATGCATTGTGAACAGTTGCATAGATCTTTCCTGCTTTCAAGAAGACTGCCTAAAACCTAAGATTTGGAATTACATGGGCAATTCAGAATTCCAAACTGCAGGACTTATCTCAATAATGTGTAATTAATTCAGTTAAGGAAGTTTATAAAGAACTAGGAATGGAAATGCATGATGTAGAAAATGAGGAGGGTAGAGTAATAAAAGCATATTTGAACTCACTTCTCACTAATTATTATTGTTTTTTAACTTAGGTGATAAATGCAGCCATTTTATTTGAAGTGATTTGGATTCTATAGCTCCTGTCTAGGGAAAAGACATTTGTAGTTCTTAATCTCTTTAAATTAATGCAGCAGTAATTGATCATTCAAAATGTATTAGCCACCCCAACTCTTAATTCCAAAAATCTGATTTTGGGTGTAAAAATATGTATATATTAAACATGATTGGTTCCTTTGTGTTGTTTTTTTGTTGTTGTTGTTGTTGTTGGTTGGTTTTTGTTTTTTTCTCTCCAGGCTATGTAAGCTGATCTCATTTACTCCACTATTGTAATAAACCTTTATTTCTTGGAGATGGCGCAAATTACATTCAGAGCACTTTCCCACTAATGAACAGTAGGAGGTAACATGGACTTTGTCTACGCTAACTGATAGTAGTGCAGTGATCTATATGTAAGAATATAACAAGTTTTCTACAGATAGCAAAATGGAGATTAAAATAGCCTGATAGCAACTGCTGGTCCTTCTGCCATCTAATTGATGCACTCTCAAAATTTCTACTAACCAATATCAGAGTATCAGCAATTTCTTAAAAGTATGAAAGAATTTTCTTTAAAAAAAAAAAAAAAAAAGTCATGCTTACTAATATGAACATTATGTTACTAAGACCAAACATTTATCATACCATACAATTATCTGGCCACAGTTGTGAATCTTGTATCTCTCTTGATTTATCTGATATTCAAGCCTCTAATCATATACATTGGAGAACATTCAGGTCAGAACCTTAAGGAATTTTATGCAAAGAAGCATCTTGAAATAGCTGTTTTGACATGGATATTCTGTCCTGTTTCCCTATACAAGTGCTCTTTAGAATAGGTTCTGTGCTGTTTCCCCGTACAAGTGCTCTTTTTTCTCTCCATTTTACAAAAGATATGCTGAAGTCACTTCTGTGGCACACTGTGGACATCCAGACTTGCATAGCCAGTCATTACAAAACAAGTGTTCCATGTAATATGAAATGTCAACTGCTTTAGAGTCACTTAAGTTCAGAAGTGTTCTTGTGCTGGTTTTTGTTTCAGCTACATCCATATGGGCGTTGGCCACGAAGACTAGGGAGCTGAATATGTCACGTCTCATTGCCACTCACCTATATCACTTGTATATGGTTGGCTTTAGGAACTGGGGAAGTTTTAGCATACAGTTCTCGTGAACTACCAGAGCCATCTGAGCTTTTTCTCATTTCCTTATTGATTCCCAGTTGTCAATTTATTTCAGCCATTAAAAATAGCTTTTTAATCTTCTTTCTGTCTCCTGAAACTAGAGAAATCGTTAATTATTTTCTCACTTAGAACAGGAAGAATAGTTTAATTGCTAAATGATTGAGAAATAATAAGTTAATAAAACACACATATCAGAGAAACACAGCAAGGTTCACTGATTCTCTTTAATTGTCAAATTTTCCTGTTCAGTCTGTATAATCTTGCAAATGCTGCACTACATTGCAGCTGAGTTTCCATGGTACTCCACAACCTAAATAATAGGGGAAAAAAAGAGAGATTTAAAAAGGGAATTGCTTTTTACTAGCTAATGAAAAACAGGTCTAAGTAGGTACTCTGTACTTACGGTAAAGTTTATTACAAAATAGTGCTTAAGAGTTGTAAGCAGGTCTCAACAAGACATGCATTCTTATTCAGTATTGCTAATGTCCCTGAAAAAATTGTTTCATTGTTGTGGGAGCCAACTTTAGGGAATGCTACTCCTATCAAGCTATCAAAACACATCTCAAATTGGAGGGGGGAGGGAGTGGTAAACTATGCATAAATAGCTGACATGATTAATGAAACAAGTGTGTGTGAGAGAGATGTATATGTAAAAGTCCTAGCCCATACAATTCTTGGAAGAAAACTTTTAAAATTAATCTTTAAAGGGTCAAACAGAGCAAAGAAAGTAACTTGCTTGATACTCTGATTTAAAAAAAAAAAATGTAGCCTCTCATTATACAGTAAGGTTTGATTCATTATTTTAACACAATTGTAGCACTGAGGTTTACAATACCAACTAGCAACTTTGTAAACTACTTTTCCCACAGTAATGGCCGCAGGATTTCTTCATTACATTCCTTTCCTTCCTCTCACCCTCCCTCCCTTCCTTCTCTTCACCAAAGTGTAAAAGCAGTGGGCAGAGAAAAGAGCAAAGTGTTTCATTTTTGTTTGCAAAGATTTAAGTTGATACAAAAGTAGACCTAGCTCTATTAATTTCTAAGGAATAGAAATTTACCCATGAGTCTGGAAATTACCTGTTTCTAGAAGAAGCGCATTCATCTTGCATGGCTATTTGCAAGAAAGTGGTAATCAATTTTGCAGCAACATGCTAGGCCATTTTTAATTTCTTTCAAGTTAGATGGAACTGCCATACAGAATACTAGAATGTTCCTGAAAGCTGTAATTGTCAGTACTGTGCTTTATAAAGGAAAACTATAATAACTGCTAAATCAGTTTATGTGAAACACAAAATCAAATTCTTAGTGGCTTCTGTGTAAACCTGAACAGCTCTGTGGATACCATTTAAATTACTCTGGATTTAAATTGTGATAACTGGAAACAAGCTTTTCCAAGAATCTTTTTTAAAGCATCCGGATTCTTGATTTCAACTGAAAATGATGTACAAAATTGTCTGCTTCTTTAAGACAGATAAAAAGCAAAGATTTAACTTTTTCCATAAACTCTATCATGACCCTGACATAATGTGTCAGGAATGAGAATGTAAAATTCTGTCTCTGCTAAAAAGATGGACCAACTCTTTTGCTGGTATTGCTTATACTAGAATTTCATCTAAGACAGTGAACTCAGTGAATTTGCTGAAATGTTTTCCGAAAGGCTTCCACTGCTGTTAACGTGCAACTTATGCTTTTTTCAGCAAAGCTTTATTTTTCTAGGTGACCAGGAATTTGTAAAACAAGAGCTCTCTTGTTTTCCTCAGTTGGTAGTACGCCGTTGTGTATGGTGTAAGACTTATTCCTTTATGATGTGAAATTCTATTAAACATCAGGTTAAGTAAATAAAAGCTTATTTCATTTTAAAAAATCTACATTTACAAGACTTTCTATATAATACAGTCATTTCAAAGACCATCTTATATTACAAACCATTGAGCATAAAGACTTTGCTCCTTTTTTGTTTTGCTTTGTTTTAGACAGCGACCATCCTTTACTTTCTGTGTTTGAGTAAATTGCAAAGAATAATTCTTCATAACTGAATGGGAGAGAAGAGAATGAATCAAGAGATAACATTCTTACAATTCTCAGGCGTTGATTACAACTGTGTTTCACCTATACTTTTAAATATACTTCGATAAGAACTGGAAATGGTTTTTTTTCTTTACTATTTTATACTTTGAAGACCACATGTAGTTCATCTTGCTGCTAGGGTATACATTTTTTTCTTTCCACCCTTGAACTTGTTTCTGAGAATACATCTGCTTGCATTAATTTTCTTTGTGATGCCATTTTTCTGGAAATGGGCTTAACTATCAGAGGGAGGAGCACAACGTAGGAAGTGATGACAGCCAGGTGTCAGATCAGCATCTGCGCCTGTAGTAACACATGATGTTAACTGCCATTTATCTCCTTTCATCTCTTTAATGCCTGGGAAACCCTGCTAATAAGATAATGCAGTTACGTATCTCTTGATATATATAAACACAGCACTTGTTACAAGGAGAGCTGATTTCAGTCAGTGTCTTAACTTTCCGAAAAATGTTCCCTATCCTGCAATAAAAGCTTTATTTCAGATCTTGACAAAAGGTTCACTGATCCCCAGAGTACTACAAATGGTGGTCATAAAAAAAAGCCAATATTTAGATTCAATTTGAACAAGATTTTTCTTTGAATCAGGCAGTGTTGTAAAGAATCTGATCAACCCTGACTGATATGCTGCTGATCACTTGCAAGAATATTTATTTATACTTTTCTTTCCTGTGAGAATTATGTTCTCCAAAACTTCTTAATAAAATGTACAAATAAAATGTACAAACATACAGTTTGTAGAGAGACTGATTACATCTGAAATCAAAGTATACAATCACATACCTATAAACAATAAACACTTCTTGTTTGCACTGAACATTGAGATATATCATAGTAGCATTGTAGAATATATAAATATATATTTATACATTTCTATCTTCTATAGAAAGATGGTATCTGAAAAGCAAATACTCTGATACCTATTATTCCTGTAGACAAATAGTTTTCTTGCAGGAGGTAGCAGGTGCAAGCTACATTTTCTTCAGTAATGTATCTCAAATATCTGTGACCATCTGAGTGAAGAATTTTAGAACATGAGAAGAAATTTTATTGGTGAAGTGCAGGAAGAATCAAATAGGACATGTATAAGAGAAGTCAGAATGACTTGCTGTACTTCACTATGAATTCCTCCCTAAAGGTGTGTGAAACTAAACATACTGTTGGATTCCTGAAGATAAAGCTTTTTGAAGTTAATAGAGATATCTTTGTTGATTCCATTGTATCAAGATAATTGAAGTGGTCTCAGTCTACTGCAAACGCTTTTGCAGTTAGGACCTTTTCACTCTCATTTTTTTTTCAGGGTCTTAATGAATTTAGTGTGCTTAGGCTACACCAGCACAGGTGGCAGTAGCATCTAATAACCTGAAAGTCTGAGAGGAGGAACAGTAATTTTCCGAAAATTCAGGTGAATGTTGTTCATTTATACTTTTTCAAGGTTTAGAAATATGCCTCTCATGGTTGCTGATACTTATTTACAGTCCTGTATGAAGTTACTAAAACTGAAGTCTTCTCACAAAATCAAACAGGCAAGTTTTATATTGCTGTTCTCCTGTGGAAGTGCTTCCCTCTTCAACAGAGAACAGTGCATATCTTTTAAAAGCTGCGTACTGTGGAATATCAATCATTAAGCCATATGTTCTATACACCAGTGGCACTGTGCATCTGTTATTTTTCCAAAAAGTGATCAGGCAGACAGACAGAGTGCACAGACTGGGGGGTTATATTTTAATGCATGGTTGTCCAACCTTTTGACTTGCCTGGGTCACATTGAGTGAAGAGGAATTGCCTAGGGCTGGATCTACAAAGGTTGCTCTGAAAATAATGTCTCCTAATTGTTTCCATGGAAACTACAATCAATACAAACAGCACATTAACGCTGTTCATTAGAGAAAATTCTCAGCTACAAAACACTCTTTTTCAGCAGAGTCACCATCATTAGTTATACTTTTTCACTACTGATGAACAAGACCCTGCATGCCTGCATGCTGCACCCATAAAAATCTCTCTGGTAAGAGGGGGCTTCTAAAAGTCTGGTAAAGAGTCATGATCAGATTTTTGATTACAACTCAATATGTTCTATTTGAAAATCCACGAGTAATTTATTTATGTCAACTGAAAATGGAGTCACAAATTAACCAAAGATCTGTGATTTTTTTGGCAATCTTGAAACTCATTCTCAAATTCTTTTATCAGAATGGAAAGCAATGCTGCATGTTTTTCAGTGTTCGCAGGGCTGTGTTTGGGCAATGTTTCAAAATCCATATGCTTATTTGCTATTGCTTATTTGCTGCACTGCACCCTCGTAGTGCTCAGTTTTCAACCTGGAGGGTGTTAATAGCACACCAGTGTGACAAATTGCCAGCTGTGCCAGGCCATGTGTTGGATGTGGCTGATTCAACGTTATCCCAAGTCTAATGTTGCTTTAGCTAACCTGGCTTTGTTACCCAATAATTTGGATGAGAATTACCTGGTTGAATTTTTTAAGAAAATTTGTTACATCTCCGTTTTGAATTGGGAAGCAGATTATGTCTCTGTTATAGGAACAGCAAAAGATGAAGTATCCATTTAACAACCCTCAAAGGAAACGATTGTCTCTAACCAACTATCTGTGTTTAAATGTGGACTGACATTTTTCTTTTTAAGAGAGGCAGATGTTTCACATCATATCCCATCAAGACTCTTTACAGTCCAATCCTTTCTCTTTCCTTTTCTTAGCCAAGAAAGTATCCTGATCATAATTTGAATGAAAATCACAGAATCACAGAATCACAGAATCATAGGGGTTGGAAGGGACCTCCAGAGATCATCGAGTCCAACCCCCCTGCCAAAGCAGGTTCCCTACACCAGGTCGCACAGGTGGGCGTCCAGGCGGGTCTTGAATATCTCCAGAGAAGGAGACTCCACAACCTCCCTGGGCAGCCTGTTCCAGTGCTCCATCACCTCACTGNTTTTTTTTTTGTACTTGGCTAACATTTCCTTATGCATAATGGAGAATTTCCCTGCATTATGATATGGATAATGTTGATGCTGTTATTAGTTTCCTTAAGACTTGCATTTACCTCTCCAGTTCCCAGTCCATTCAGCTATTTTAATGTTTTGTACTCTATTCTCTCTTACAAATAGAATGCTATTTCTATATCTAAGCTTTCTGACTAGTTGTCAAAGACACACAGGGCAGCAAGCCTCCCTGTTCTCTCTCAGAAGTAATTTTAGAATATTGTTCTCCCATTGCTGTGTTCCTGGCTGCCAAGTTAAGGACTTTGTTCTTTTGTGAAATATGGAAGAGAAAAACAAACAAAAAACAAAAAATGAAAAACAGAAAACTGCAAGCCAAGAAGAACTTGCCAATTCCTGAACAGACAATTTTGCATTCCAGAATCTCAAGTAGGCAGAAGTCTACCTAATTTGCACATCTATCTCATATTAGTCAAAGTGGAGTTGTAATTGGACAGGACTGTTGGAGTCACTCCATCTCAGTTGTAGATGGTATGATTCCTCTAAAATGCTGTAGCTTAGTAGCTTACTCTGTAAGAAATCCCTGTTGCAAACGAACGAACAAACAAAAAAACCTGTATGCAACATAGTTGTCTCCTGCTGAATTTTTTGGTTTTCCCAAGTGATTGCTATAAAAACAGTGGCAACTTCCATCAGTTACTTTCTATGCCAGATTCTCTGCGTGGAGAAAGCATTAATTTGTCATACTGTTCTTGCATATGAAACTTTGGTGGTTAAGATAGTCAATAATACTTCATTTTTTCCTTTTGATTTTCATTACAGCCCAAGCAAGGGGTTTGTTCACAGGAATCTGAGTTCATTCACACGACTACCCATGTGTGTTCATGAAATGTATCTGGCAAGCTTTCCGGCCATACTGTGGTCACTGTCAGTTGGATGCTCAGTTAGCATTTCTCCAGCAGAGCATTCTCTGATTCAGTACCTGCTAAAGCAAATGGAAACATTCACAGTGGCTTCAGTGGGATCAGGATCGTGTCCTTGGTGATCACTGCCTGTAGACCTAACGGACTCTGCTACCAAAAACTCTCTCTTGTAAATGAGCACCCTTATGGATGTGTTGGCCCTTTGGCTCAGGAATCATGTGTGTTTGCCATTATCACTCTCTTCAGTGATGTGAAAGCTGGTAATTATGTAGCTAGGAGCTTAGCTAAAGGTTTTTAAAGCAGCATTTAAGTCTTGTCCCTTAGGCCCTTAAAGTAAATAAGTAATGCAATGACATGGGACTGTATGGCTGACAAGAGAGAGAAAGACCTTTCCTTGCTGTTACTGCTGGCATATCTGGAGTGAGTTTTCTAAATGCTTAAGTTCACTTTTGACACTGTGTCAGTATATAAAAGGGAGAGAGTTTCCAGTGAGTGTCTAATATTTAAATCATTCCCATCTTTTTGATGTCAAGGTGTGTGTTCATATTAAGTGCTCATAATGCCAGACAAAAGTACTGACCTGTCTGTCCTCTAGAAAGGAGGCAGAAAAGGCACTCTAGAAAGTGACTGAATCTGAAAAGATTTGAATTGTTTTTCAGAGACTGTTGTTTCTCTCTCTTGTCTAAATAAGGTTTGAAGAAAAATAGCGCGCTCTTTTAACCATCTAGTAGGTGCCTAAAACTAAGTGGAATCAAACTGGGTGTAGTTCCAGAAGGAAATCATGGAACAACTCATCATGACATTATGCCTGCATCACAGAACATCCTCATAGGAAAGTTGCCTGAAAAACTTAATTGAAATCCAAGCTACTTACAAACCACCAGCCATCCATCTCACTGAAAGTTTATTAGGATGAATTGTTTGTTGCTGCTATTTTGCAAGCCTACCACTGGGAATAGCCCTGCATGGGAAAGATTTTGACCGCATTAGCTTTTTCTCTCAGTGAGCATTCCTTTCAAGTATTGAACTTCTGAGAGTATTGATTATCTCTGTCAGATCACTCCATGCCTTACTGTTCTTAAAAATTCTCAATGAGTTAAAAAGAAGTGAAACTCAAATTACAGATCATTTGTAATCATAGTGGAATCTATATCCTATTTTGCAATGTGAAATATACTAGTTTTGCCTTTGTGAGCTTTGATTTTTTCNCCTGTCCACCAGGACACCCAGGTCCCTCTCTGCAGAGCTCCTCTCCAGCAGGTCATCCCCCAACCTGCACTGCTGCATGCAATTATTCCTCTCTAGGTGCAAGACTCTACACTTGATTTTGTTAAACCGCATCTGGTTTCTTATCACCCAGCTCTGCAGGTCTCGCTGAATGGCAGCACAGCTTTCAGGTGTGTCAGCCAATCCTTCCAACTTCGTTTCATCAGCAAACTTGCTGAGGGTGGCCACTATCCCCTCATCAAGGTCATTGATGAAGATGTTGAACAAGACCGGACCCACCACCGACCCCTGAGGAACACCGCTAGTTACAGGTCTCCAACCAGACTCTGCACCACCAACGACAACCCTCTGTGCTCTGCCAGTCAGCCAGTTCTCAACCCACCTCACTGTCCACTCATCTATCCCACACTTCCTCAGCTTTGTTATAAGGATGTCGTGGGAGACAGTATCAAATGCCTTACTGAAATCAAGGTAGACTACATCCACTGCTCTCTCCCATCCACCCAGCCAGTGACAACATCATAGAAGGCTACTAGGTTGGTCAAGCATGATCTCCCCCTGGTGAACCCATGCTGGCTACTCCTGATAACGTCCTTCTCTTCCAATTGTCTGGAGATGGCATCCAGCACAAGCTGTTCCATCACCTTTCCAGGGACAGAGGTGAGGCTGACTGGCCTGTAATTACCTGGATCTTCCTTCTTGCCCTTTTTGAAGACAGGAGTGACATTGGCTATCAGTATCAATAAAAATACGTAATAAGATGGGAAGGTGAAGTTGAAGCTGTGAGCAGGGCAATATGAGAACTGCCAAAGGAGTGAATGATGAAGAAACAGATAGATATAGAGATATATGTCACATTGGCTAAAATGTTAGACCTTTGCTCAAGGCAGAGTCACGAGTTTGCACTGCCAATGCATATTTCTGCTATTCTTCTTCTTGAGTAATAGGGAGGTCTTCTTTGCTATTGAAGTGTTTAATTTATGCTTAAATGTGCATTATTGATGCAAATTGTTAGCTGGAGAGAACTGTTCTGTGGATGGCTTCCTGCATTTTGAGGACTGGTGTAATATTTCTCTTTTGATCATTAGAGTGTTCAAACAAAATGGAATACTTTAATAGAAATGATAGCACAACACTGTAGAAGCAGTTATAAAATTGTGCTTTGTTTTTGGAAGGGATATCTGATCAATCTTGTCGAGTATTTCAGAATATCTGCTATGTTGGTGAAATGTTCTTCATGTTGAAAAAGTTGGTTGTTTAGAAAGTTTATAAGCAATATAATATGTAGTCTCTTGTGGAAATCAACAGCCAACATTGTTTTCTTCCTTATTAATTACTAGATAGTGCTAATGAATAACCACCCATTCTGGTAGAAAATGTTCTACCACTGGGATTAAATGTTGATCGAGCCTGTTGTTAACAATAAAAAAATACTGAGAGAAAGCAGTGAGAAAGCCAAATCTTGACTCATTTTTGTCTTAATAATAGCTGATCATTTGAAAATGTGCACAACTCACTTGTAATATGCAACCTGAGCAAAGTAAGACATTTGCTTTGTCATCAGCAACTATATTGCACTGGTAGCAGAGTTTCAGTAGAAACTTCACAACGTTCACACCTACATGCTCAGGCACTTCATGCTATAGGTGAAATTGTCATTAAAACTAAAGGTAAGAGTTTTGAGTTGATAGAGACCATAAAGCTATATACTTCTTCAGACAATCAATGTCCAATTTAATACTTGCTAACATTTTGCTAACATACAATGTTACTAGAACATAGTAACACAGCAGTTTGTGATTGAATGTTCATGGTATTCATAAAAAGTTTCCTTCACTGTTTTAGAAATGCATCTTGTTCTAAAGAAATATGTAGGATAATATGAGTCCAGAAACTATAGTCACGTTTTCAGTCTTTATTTTGCAGTGAGTGTAAGTTAAGATGTTTGCAGGAGAGATGTTTGCAAGGTTTATGTAATAAGATGGGAAGGTGAAGTTAAAGCTGTGAGCAGGGCAATATGAGAACTGCCAAAGGAGTGAATGATGAAGAAACAGATAGAGAGAGAAATAGTCTTTCATAAGGGCAAGTATTCTCTGAACATCAATCCACTGCTGTAGTTTTTTTTTGCTTTTTTTAAAAATCTTTTTGAAGAATTGGTTCCATCCACATGTGTTGTCCTACCTTTCTCTGAATTCAGTACTTAAGAGTACCCATGGAACACAACTCAGTACTACTTGTCCGTTAGCAGCAATTTACGCAGGACAGCTAAGGCTGCTTTGCATGATTTTGCTTTGCCAGATTACTTATGGCAGGGGCAATAATTGTAATTGAGACGTCAGTATCTTTTGTCATGGTAATTACATACTGGATCTCTTAAAAGAATTTAGGAGTGCATACAACAAAATGTAGATCAGAAGCTTTGCCACAAAGGATAAGGCAAGGAAAATGAATTAAATTAACTTTTTATTGGGTTGTCCTGAATACTCTGTTAAATAATACAATACAGGTATGCTTTAAAGGAACAAAGAGATTGCAAAAGCATATCTCTGCAGCTTTACTATGTGGAAATCTAATTCATGTTTGCTTAGATTTACTGTAAGAGAAGACCTTGAAAATTAGACAGTCTTTGTTCCAGTACTCCTATTTAATTCATACATGACTGGATTGAGAGAAGTCTTGTACCTCCTTGATTTATAGACTTTCTCTTATATCCTTATCACCTCTAAAGAGGAAAGACTTATCCTCTCTACAGAGAATATATAGATGGATAATAAGTGGAAACTTGAAAACTCACGCCAAACTGCAGAGACTCACTTTTTAGTCAGAAGATTTTTAGTTCCATTTCAGACACTGCGTCCTATTCTCTGTAGAGTTTGGGTAGGTGATGTTCACTGAAGAATGGAGCAGGCACAATGATATGCAAGGTAAGGATGTGACAAATCTTGCTATAATTTATTTATATCATGTGATGTTTACATTTTTACACCTCGTTGCTTTGTATATGACTTTCCGATACTGTATTTGCATAACAGAGGTGTAGCAAAGCAGTCATAGAGATCTCATTTTAATGAAATCCCTTGGCCACTGCTAGGACTGCAACAGACTAACTTCAGAGGAAAGGACAGGAACAGTTGTGTATTCCTGCTGTTTTCCACTTGCAACAGCAGAACTGGTTTTATATATGGAGATAAGCAAGAAAAATCTCTAGGGCCCTAAAGGACAGGGTGCATGCCAAACCTGTTTTCATCCCTGCTGAGCACAGCAGGTGACTGTAAGTACCAGGGAGCCATAGTGTGTAAAATTAAGCACTTTACTAACTATTCAGTGGTTGAGCAAACACAGCCAAGTGAGTACTGTGGCCAGGATTTATTTCTTCCTCTCTATATTCTGGGATTTTTCATCAGACACTTGGTGAAATCTGGGCTCTATAAGACATCCAGTATACCATCAAACCACTGTTATGAGAAATGGCTGTTTTGAGAAACAACAATCTTCCAACAGATGGAAATCAGGAAAGATAGCAACAAACAAGAGTAATGTTGGTTTTGTAACCAAATGGTATATATTATGTGCAAAATTATTTTGTCCCCTTTTTTTACATTGTATAATTTGCATGTCATCTCCTCCCCCCTTATATCCTCTCCAATATGTATTTATTTATGTAATAAATAAGAAGTTGTTGTATTAGGAAATTCTTAATAATAAAACCTTGTTCTAATGCAACAATTTTTATTATTAGTTAGCATAAGGCTTTGTTAAGGAAGCCAGTGTCTGATACAAAGCTTTGAAAGCTGAGAGAATTATATGCAGAAAATTAGAGAAACATACAAGAAGTCATTCTTTTCCTACCTTTTCCAGACAGTAGCAGAGTAAGTCGTAAGATCTGAGTATTCTTATTCTCAGCTTTTCTGGAACTAGACTCTAAATTTTTATGCCGCAAACTTTAAATAAACTCAGTTATATATCTCTTATATAGTAATCTATTTTTCCGTAATGATTTTGAATTAAGTGAAGTGTGCCATTGCTTTGGCCTCTGTGGCTACATCAAAGACTGTTCCATCTAAGTAAATTTTCTACCTGCCAGACTCAGTAAAGAAAAATAAATCTCACATTGTTCAGTGGAAACACTGATGTGTTTTATGTGTTTCATAATGCTGCATTTGTTCTAATGTTCCAAAGTTATAGTCTGCAGCACTGGGATATGAATGTGGGCAGCAGTGAATACATTTTCTTGATTATGATCTTAAGTCTTAGGGAAGGAAGCTGAAATTGTTTCCTTGTCCAATAAGAGCAAAGTGACAGTACAAGGTCCAGTAACTGACAGGCCACAGAAGGATAGATTATAAATAGAAAAGTTATAATTATCCCAAATGCAAAGATGGAGTCTGGATCAAATATGAGATTTTCCTTTGGATAAAAGAAGGTAATTTCAGAATCTACTGTACATTGTATTACAACATCTAAATACATCTTGATCAGTGTGAGTGGGGAGTTGACCTTCACAGTGACCTACAAAGATATTTTGAGCTTATTAAGCCTAATACATAAATCAAAGTTATAGTTGTGTTGCATAAGCAAGAGAAAAAGCATAATTAATCGAAATAAGTACATTTATGAGATGAGTAGCAAATACCAACCAACTCCTCTATAGAGGGATTAATCTTTCTCTTTGCATTACATTTTGATCTAGAAAAGGAAGCAGCAGTTCTACAGTGATTTGTCATGCAAAATTTTTGACTAAACTTCAGCTAGAAGAGGATATTTATGAATTTATTATCTACACCATTATCAATGCTAGGAACAGACGCATTTTAAAGCCAATTCTCTTGATATTCATTAAAAAAAAAAATTATGTTTAAAAATGATTTCACATTGTTTTTAATCAAATAATATTTTTTTAATAGATTGAGGGTGATTTTCCTCAGACAGAGCACGTAACCACAGTGCATCCCGAACTTTGCTAGAAAGTATCAAAGAAAACGTTATTCCTGTCTTACTGAAAAAGCAGTCAGTCATTGTATTCAGGATTGATTAAGAATAGTGTGTCTATTAAGGAAAAGGCTGAAAGTGTATGCTAGTTGTATGCACAATCAATTTGTTATTTTGGGGAAAATCATGACACTTTGATCCTCTTTCCCAACCACCATTTCATTTAGGAAGATTGGACAGACCTATTTCCTAGAATTTTTCCTCCTAATCTTGTTGTAGGTTTATAGTACAATCTAAACACCAGATTGCAGTGTACAGAGTCAGATTAGAATTTGCTAAATTAGCTAGTACTTAGAGCAGTACAGCCATGGCAGCAAGAAGTTTAGCAGACTCTAGGTCCCTGAACTTAGGTAGGCTTTGTGGCCTGCATTGACTTTAATGCTACCATAGCAACATATCTATCAGCAGCAAAGCTACTTTATTTAAAGCCAGCCCCAATATGATTACATAAACTGTCATTAAGTCTTTGTTTCATAATATACTCACTCTAAAGGGCAGTGGATGTCTCACAGTAGTGAGAAATCATCGTGAGCCAGATCTCTGCAGTTCATGATGGTGTTTGGTAGATATAACTGATGTGGTTTTTAAGATAAAGTAAGGCAACTTAGTCCCTGTTCATTGCAGGGGAGTTGGACTAGATGGCCCTCAGAGGTCCCTTCCAACTCTAAGGATTCTATCATCCTGCTAAGTGTTCACTGAGATAATTTTGGCCAGGCTAAACACACATTCGTGTTTTGTTGGTGAGCACTAGTTTTCACTTGGTGAAAATGACTGTGCAACCTATCCTTAGATAGGTTATACTGAATCTATTAACTTGCTTGTAAACACTGTCCTTTGATGAGTTAAATAGAGCACAGATCCTCAAGCTGCAGTTCTGCACTTGTGAACTCAGGTATTCAAAGATCTAGGTTAAAAGAATATTTAAGAAAGGTTGGGAAACTTGACTCTGTGAGTAAAAAAGGCTAAGCAGTAGCCCTGACCTAGCATGTGTCCTGTAGTTCATAAAACAACACAATTTTCTATGAAACATACCTGGATTTCATAGTAACTAGTGTGTTGTTAAAAATCTTCAAACCATTACAGGGATGAATGGTGTAACTGTCACATATGACATTTTAAATGAAAAGATTTAATCACATCTTTTGAGTTTGCAGGTTATAGAAATTGCAATTATGGTATTCTTAGCTTCAGCTGGGGCATCAAATTAATTTAAAGCAGGTCAAAATTCAAAACAGCAGCCACATCACTTCTCTTCTGAAGGCTATACTATAGCATTGTGATCTAGGTAGAAGGAATACTCTTGGTTTCTCAGCAGTTACAGCTGTTGAAGCTCAGAATGTGTTATGATTTTTTAAAAGAGAAAACTTCCCAGAGCTGCTCATACATCACTGTAATGTATTTTATCTTACATTCTCTGCTAATAGGTTCCTTGGGCCATTCCAAGTTATTTAACACTCTCAATACAGCGCATTCTGTGTACTTTATGCTAAATCTATATTCTATCACATCAACTGAATTTCAAGTGTTTAAGGGTTGACTTTCATCACAAGGTCTTAGTTTTCATCATTGAGATTTGGAGAAGGAACTGGCTATTTTCCTTCTTCAGACGTGATGATATCTACTGAAATTGAAAACTGAGTGTCTTAGCCCATGGCAACCTATGCCCATAAGGAGAGAAATCTTCCATATAAGGGTATGAAATCATACCCCACACCAAGAAGCTGGGATCTTGTCCTCTGCTATATCATACATTACGCATTGATTACATGATGTGGAATCAAATTCGTAACCGACCTCTAGTGCTCCAGAGGAAACTTGGTTCATAAATGTCACAGAAACTTGCATTTATCCTATAAATGAAGTCAGTCACTATATTTTGCCAGGATAGGGGAAAAGAAAAAATGAGTAAGGACGTGAATGCTGAGACAGCCTATTCTGACGTTTTTGGAGAGGCAAAAGACAATCTGTATGTTCTATTTGTTTTTCTATTTGAAAAGTTTTTTTCTATTTGAATTTCTTTTAGTCATAGAAAATATCTTCAGCATTAAACACAATTTACATCGATGTTTCTAGAAGTGCATTAAAATAGCAATTGTTATTTCAAAGGCATTCTAATGATGAAAGAAAAGATTAAAGTAAATAAAGTTATCAAAAATATATCACACCTGACTACTGAACATTACTGAAGTACGAACGACTAGTTAGGAAAGTATGTAGCACTTTTTAAAAAGTTATATTCTTGGAAGTGAACAAAAATGTTCTTGAGTTTAATCAAGGTAAAAGAATTAATATGAGACTGTGTTTTAAATGTTTATGAATTCTAGAGAAAAAGGTGGTCCTGGAAGCCTGAGGGGAAGATTGGGAAAATTGATAATTAAAAACGAAAAAGGACCAATTAAGGTTGTATTATGGTGAATTTATTTTATATGACAGTTTCAAATTATGATCTGCTACTCTATGCCTCTATGCCAAGGATGTGTGTTTGAACATGATCAAACCCAGGTAAGAGATGTTTAAGAACAGTAGCCATGAATATTAGAAGAATTTTCTGTCAGCTTTCCTCTCTGATGTTGTAAACTATTTGTCTACATGATGGTTATACTCACATCTTGTTATTGCTTATAGCTCGAGAAGCATCCTTGTGTTGCTTTTGACCCTGCTCCTCTGTACTTTGAAATCTTTTCATATGTACAGAACAGAAGTGGAATCTTTTCATTTGTACTCTCTTAGAAATGGTTTTAAAAGCATTAAGTCTTCACATAATGTATTTGATTTTAAATGATGGCACTATGCTAATGATTTGCTGTTGTTTAGAATCTCAGGAAGAAAAATTAAGACAATATGTTGTGGGCCACCTTTGTTATATTGTAAAAGTCAAGATTTAAAGAGGTTTCCACTTCAAATCCTTATTCAGAGATCCCACATCTCCTTGTTAAAGTACCTGATTTCTTCAGGAATGAAGATGCTGCAATCTATATTTTTATGCATTTTATATTTTTATTGGACTCATTTATTCCCATGGTTTTGTTAACTATCATTCTTATGCCAATTAGCAGTCTCAAAACACTTTAAAATGATTCCCAATAACGTAACACCATTCCTTGCTACACAGACAGAATCAGGAACTCTGCTATGTGATAGAGAAACTCAGAGAGGTGGATTCATAGAGAATATAAGTGACTCTCCAAAAATATAGAAAACTAAAATTAAGTTAATAAGGCATAAAATTTCTTTTTATCTCAGCAGTAGCAAGTAAGTATAACAAGTGATGTTCCTAGGAATTTCAGTCCTGTTCAAGCAGATTTATTTACTGTAGCCTGTGAGTCTAAAAATAAGTTGTTGGCAATTGAAACAAGTCATCTGTTTGCTAGTGATTCA
Organism: Pavo muticus; assembly: GCA_016647715.1. Classification (NCBI taxonomy): domain Eukaryota; kingdom Metazoa; phylum Chordata; class Aves; order Galliformes; family Phasianidae; genus Pavo; species Pavo muticus. The sequence continues at coordinate 2,106,840 of JACDJE010000090.1, read as the reverse complement.
GCTGTGAGATTTGCACACCTATCTTTGAGGATAATCAGATAACATGGATCTATGAACCTCTTATACCTAGAGATAGGACAAGTTTGCTGAACTTGTCAATCTAAGCAGGATTTACTTTGATTATTTAAAGTAGAAATTGTCTCTGTGATCTGTACTATTTACAAGATGTCTGTTTACATCTCTATAGAAGTCAGTAGTTAAGCTGTTGTTTAAACTGTATGCTGGATTTCTGTTAGAGAGTGCCCAAGGAACTGTTTGAAACAAGCAAGCTCTGTCTTGCATTTCGTGGATAACTTTCTCTTGCTGATCAAGTCAGTTATTTTTTGGGATTCTCAACTGGTTTGTGCTTCTGAATGGTTCAATGCTCCTGAGGAAACTTGGTCTATAAACACTGCAGAAACTGTCCTTTTCAAAATTAATGACATCATTGCATTCTGCCAGGAGAGGGGAACAAGGGGAAATAAATAGAGGTATGATTGTTGGGATAGATTTTTCTAAACGTATTACTACTGTTAATAAACTCTATAACCTCTATGAATGATTCAACACCAGAAGTAATAGAAACGAAAACGGAATTTTATAGAAACTTTGAAGTTATGGATTTTTTCTAGGCAATGTCTTGTAGTGAGATGAAATATATAAGTAGCTCTTAATCTTCACATTTTAGAACTTCCACTTTAATGCAGGATCAAATATATATTTTTAAATAACTATTCATAATCCATCTGTGCTTGGTGCCTTCCTAGTATTTAATCACCTAAACCACAAGACAGATGTACAAAATCCATATTACTTTGTCATCCCTTTACTGCAAATGAGTGCAAAATAACTGTTCTAAATAAAAATAAGGTTGTTTTTACTAATAAGTTTGCTACTCAAATTTGCAAGTAACATCAAAGATTAATATATATTGTCAATATATATCTGTGGTAACTATTACACTTTTTTTTCTCTTTTCCTGTATTCTTCTCATGTTGCTTTTTAATGTGTTTCTGCTCAAGTTGAATCAATTTCTCAGTAAGAAAAATGCATGAAACAGTGTTGATTTGCTTTGTACCTACTTACAGATAAACTGGAAAATTCAATTTTTCAATCAGAAACATGAGAAGGACAATTACTGAATTTTAAAATGTCTATATTTACAAAGATATAATAAAATATGCATGAAGAAGACAGACTTGGAAGTGTCAGCAATACATTAGGCTTTAAGTATTTAGTACCAAGAACATGCAAGCAGGGTAGGTTTTATCTGTGGCCGTAATAGTACCAAAGAAACAGATTAAAATACGCACTGAGTAAATAAAAAATATATAGGGTAAATTCAGGGAAGACATATGCTACTCTCTTTACATTCTTATGAATGAGAGTATATCCTTCATGCCTGCCTTTGGATACATCCTTTGAATAATATACTCTTTTTGTACAATGTTGCCAAAAAAGATGATTTTACCTTGATAGTATAATAAGATTGATAATTTAATAAGTGGATCATAGGAAGTGTTAAGCCTTTTGCTGTATACTCTGAAACTTATAGTGTGACATACTTGCAAACTCTTTTGCTTTGTTAATGAGTCATTTTTACTCACTGAAAATAGTGAGCTGGCCTGAAAACTGTAGAAGCCTCTAAAAAGGGCTTTGCCCTGCCAGTGAGTGGTACGTGTTACTGTTCAATCTCAACTCTCTGTTGATTTCCCTGGGCAGTGTCTAAGTGGCAGGAGGACTCAAGTGTTTGCCTCTTTGCATTGTCTATACTTTGAAAACCTGCCCATCTGGGAATGTTGTTCCCAAGATACAAGTGGATTGTTACATCTCTGAATACCAAACATTCAGAGCTGGAGCAGATCAAGACTTTTTCTCAGTAAGATTCTCCTGAAGAATGTGCTGAGTTGGTAAGATGATGGGATATGCTGTTTGAATTGAGAACTTGTTTCTGAGAGATCTGACAGACAGGCTTGTCAGCTCTGATTCCTGACCATGCTTTCTCTCTTGGAGACTTACTATAATGCCTTCAGTAGCTGTGTTCAGCTTCTGTGTGGTATTCACAGTGACAATATATGGAAACCACCTGCCCATGTCAACACACAGCAGTGAAACTTGGAGGTAAGAGTGTGTTATTGAGCCTTAGCCTTCTAACTGGAGAGATTGTGTTGCCTTGCATGTGATTATATTCAGTTAATATGAACTGTTCAGGAAGTGGAGAAGAAACTCAAACTCTGAGCTAACACAAAAGCCAATTAAGAGTCACTAATTATCAACTCAATATGTTTCCCACTGCCCAAGAAAATAAATATGTTAACATCTTAATTTTTTAAAAATGTAGCAGCTACTTGGAAGCATAGTTTGCAAGAAGCAAGTTTTAAAACCTCTCCCTAAAATTCTTTTTTTTTTTTTTTTTTGGCTTTTGGATTTTTTCAGTAGTCTCCTCATCTTTCTGGACTGAGATGAAGTATTTCCCTTTTCCTCTACTCATTTATGTGAGAGAGTGTTTTTCCAACAAGTAATTCTTATGGCTTACCTAGGTACTCTCTAATGAAGAAAACAACACCCACCTACTGCAAGGCATATAATCACTCTCTGCAGAATTGAATTTGGGCATCTGCTCAAACTTTGCCAACTTGAGCAGCAGCAGCATTCAGCAGCCTCTAAACTTCACCACCTGATGTTTACTCAAGTCTTAAATTATACTTTGGAGAGATCCAAGGAACATGAAAAGCAAAGGAAAAAAACTGAAGTTGAGATTTATGCTTCATTGGTGCTTAATAAAGAAAAACTCCAGGGAGTGTGCAGTATTGAGAGCTTAGGGTAGGGATTTTGACTATTCATTCATTAATTTCACATCAAATGTTCATGTGGATATTAACTACAGCATAAATTATGAGCTTTGGAGCCTAATTATGCCAAATAAGAAACTATCAAACAAACTTCAGCTGTTCTTAATGTAGTTTGAATGATTGGTTCTTTTTGCTTTTAAGGCCTCAGCAAAAACATAGCAAGTATTGGCCTATGCCACTCAGTTTTTCCAGGAAGATGACTTTAATTTCTACTATGGTCTTGTTGCTAAGGTCAAAAAGCCTTTAAGAAATTATTTCCACTCCTTCCCCTTTTCAGATAAAAAAGGTATTCAGCCATCAAAGAGCAATTTGTAAGGTGCAAAGGTCAGGTTAAAGAAGAAAGCATACTCTTAGCAGAAGCAAGGAAGAGTTGCTGTGTGTAAGCTTTCCCTGTGAGTATCTCACACCAAAGCTCTTAAAAATCTGGAAGAGCTATTAGTGCTACTACAGGCTCTTCTTCTTAGTTAACAGGAAGTATTCTACGAATTAGATGAGTTGACTGAACTTCCTTGGCACTGCATTTTTTAGGCTGCATGAGGTGGACCTGAAATGATAGGTATGGGCTTATTGATTTTTTTCTATTTTCTCAGGAATCTGGCAAAGCTTTTCAAACAAATCGTGCAAGGGAAGATGGTATAAATCAGTCTGAAATATTTCCTGTCATCATCTTGAGCTTTGTAGAACTAGTTTGACAGTTCTTATATTTCAGATTCTTAGCTGATATTAGATATTCAAAAAATAACTTGATTAAATATCTAAGAATATGTGTCACCAGTAATATGACTATAATTTGAATTTTTATTCTAATTTGAATTCTAAATTGAATTTTATAACAGAGTCAGTTCTAACTGGGAACAGAAGTCAATCAGGTTCACAGAAAAAGTCTCGTGTTCACAAAATTTTTGCTTGCAATTCAGCATACGCACAACAGTTTTCATTGTTAAAACTGAAGTTTATGAATGTTAGTGCAATTCTTCTGAATTTGAGGGAAACAGAAGCATTCTTATTATGAGACTTACATTTGACCACCAGTGGTTAAATTTCAAGATTACTGAAACTGTGGATGTCAAGTTTGCAATCAGTGGAAACTGTAAGATAAACTGGCTGAAACACTTCAGTAGACTGGAGATGAAATGATTTACATAGGTTGGGGTTTTCATTGCTTCTGTGTTCGGTTGATAATGCTCCCTGTATAGCGTCAGTCCCCTTCTCTCCTTCTCTCCCTCTCCTCTCATAGAGTTACTGAAGTAATGTACTATGTCAAGTATGTGTGCATTTGTCTGCTTGGTCCATATACATTACTATCTAAATAGATGTTATAAATATAGTCCTGACAATTTATTTTAATTGTTTTAATAATGTATATTTTTTTATGTAGTTTTTTTATTTTATCCGAGTTTTCATGTAAGAGCTCCATGGGAGGTCCAAAATTCAAAATGGAAGTAAAGATGCTGTAATAAACTCATTAGTTTGCCCTCCATATTGTCAAAGAAAAATATTTCTGACAATCTAGGAAAGCATATTGCAAAGAAATACATTTAAGAGACAGTGGCCAGCCATAAATGTAAATGTCTAAGTAAAATAGTTGCAGAAAAGAAAGGTATAATGGCTTATGGATTGGAAATTGGTTAAAGAGAGGGAAAAGAGAAAAGAATAATCCTTGTAATCCTAAATGCAACCTTTAATCTTGGAGATAACATTGTGTTATGTATTCAGTGAAAGCCTTTTTTCAGTAAACGATGTCCGTGTTGAAAAATTCAGTTCAGAATGGGTATAGGTGTAAATAAGACACTGGAAAACACTGGTGTTTTTGAGTGTATATTTTTATTCAGAGGATGTTGCAAAACATCAGATAAATATATTCAGAAGGGAACTTTCAGAGAAACCACTTTGCAGTTATGAGTTTGAGTACAGTTGTGATTCACACAATTCTTGCGGGAAATATTTAGAAACATACAGTTTCAAAACATTTAAGCTTGGAATTGATAAGGAAAAATCCTATTAATTTGCAGAGTCAGAGTAATCCTATTAATTATATAAGCAGTAATCCAATTAGTTTAGAAGTCCTCAAGACATTCCACCAACATTTTCACCAACAACCACATTGCCATTAGAGACCATTAATGCTCCATTTGAGCTTCCCATGAGTGGGACAATTAGTACAGTTGTGACAGTGTTGTAAATGTTTTTCTATATGAAACCTTAAATTGCTTATTTTAGTTTGCTACCCATTACTGTTAGTTTCCCACCTATCCTGACCTATTCAAACTACTTAGTCTACATACTACAGTGGGAAAAGCTCAGCAAGTACCAAGACAACCCATAAGTACCTTAGTGAACTTCTCTCCAATCTTAACTCAACCAGGCAGTTTTTCATTTAATGTTTTCATTTCCAGTTGTAAATTTTGTCTGTTTTAGTATTCTGTCACCACTGACAGCTTGAAATAATTCAGGTGGATCACTTGGTTGTTGCCGCAGATGATGGTTTCTGGTATAGCTTGCAAAAACAGATATTTCCTCTGGAACCTCCTGTTTTGAAGAGGTCATGTGATTCTTGAGCATCTCAGATAAAATATATGATATCCTGCCAGGACTTAAGCGTAAAAGAATAACTGTGGGATCAGCTAAGTCTGAAACACTCTGAGACTGATCTGCAGTTCAAAGTCTCTGCAGCTGAAACAGCACCTGTACCAAAAAAGCCAACCAAAAACAGTATCAAGACAATTGTTTGATACTAGAGGTGATTGGTGTCTGAACACATGCAAGCTCATTCTTTTAATTAAATGATCTGTTCTATAGCACTCAGAAATGTAAATATGATGAACTGACCTAAGAAGAAACATGAAATTGGTGTCTCAGTACTGATATGAAATGGAAGATCCTGTCACAACAGAACTCCTGTCACTTCTGTTAAAAAACAAAACTAAACAACAACAAAAGACACCATTAAAGAAAGAAATAGAAAAACTCTCCTTATTAGGAACTTATAACTTGTTTGTAACTTTGTTTTTTAACTTAGCTTTAATGTTTTGGGGATGTTTTTTGGTGAATTAAAATGGAATCTTTCAATCAATTGATACATAACAAGAATTAGATAAAGCAATAATCAGTAGAATGGTATGGTACCACTTCTAATTGAGATTACCAACCAAAGACACACTACTGGAGAAGGAGGAAAAAATAGAGGTGAGCACCTGAAATGATGTTTGCTGTAATACCTTCCAGACATGTATCTAGAAAAACTGAACCTCACATGCACAGTTTTACTCAGACTGAAACTTTTGGAGCTTGGACCTTCACATAGTAGTTAATGGATTTAAGTCCAGCTGGTGACCTGTTACAAGTGGTGTCCCCCAGGGGTCGGTACTGGGGCCCATCTTGTTTAATATCTTTACTGATGACCTAGATGAGGTACCTGAGTGTACCTTCAGTAAGTTTACAGATGACACCGAGTTGGGAGGTAGTGTCAATCTGCCTGAGGGTAGGGAGGCCCTTCAGAGGGATCTAGATAAGCTGGATCGCTGGGCTGAGGTGAATGGGATGGGTTTCAACAAGGCCAGATGCCAGGTCCTGCACTTTGGCTGCAATAACCCCGTGCAGCACTATAGGCTTGGGGCTGAGTGGCTGTGAAGAGGAAAGGGACTTAGGACTCGGCTGAACATGAGCCAACTGTGTGCCCAGGTGGCCAAGAGGGCCAATGCCTTCCTGGCCTGCATTAGAAATAGAGTGGCCAGCAGGAGCAGGGAGGTAATCATCCCCCTGTACTCAGCACTGGTGAGACTGCACCTCAAGTTTTGTGTTCAGTTTTGGGCCTCTCACTACAAGAAAGGCATTGAGGCCCTGGAACGTGTCCAGAGAAGGGCAACGAAACTGGTGAGGGGTCTGGAGCACAAGTCTTATGAGGAGCGGCTGAGGGAGCTGGGATTGTTTAGTCTGGAAAAGAGGAGGCTTGGGAGAGACCTCACTGCACTCTACAAGTGTAGAACTCCTGAAGGGAGGTTGTGATGAGGAGGGTTTTGGCTTCTTCTCCCAGGCAACAAACAGGACCCGAGGAAATGGCCGCAAGTTGCACCAGAGGAGGTTTAGATTAGACATAAAGAAAAACTTTTTCTCTCAGAGAGTGGTCAGGCACTGGAATGGCCTGCCCAGGGAGGTGGTGGAGTCACCGTCCCTGGCAGTGTTCAAGTGGCGTTTGGATGAAGAGCTACGAGATATGGTTTAGTGGATTGTGGTTGTAATGGTGATGAGAGGACGGTTAGACTAGATGATCTTGTAGGTCCTTTCCAACTTTGTGATTCTATGATTCTATAGTATTGCAGCATATGTGGAATATAATATTTCTAGAATATGTTATTGATTCTTTACAATGCCATGTAGGTATTCAGCTGCCTCTGAGCTAGCTTGAAGATCTCAGAGGTGGTACTGCTTTGTGCAGTCTAGAGAACAATATATGTTTGTCCTACAGAAGCTTACCTAACAGAAGAGTGGTATTTCCATTAGAACTGTAGAGCTACAGTGATGGTGCTATCAAATACCTCGCTGTGTTGTTGAAACCCTTCTTGCTTTCCCACCATGCCAAATAGTTATGGCAGAATTTCTTTAATGCTTCCTATCTTATCTTGAATTGAGAGACATATTAAAGAAAAATTTCACAGTTCCAGATTGCCTTTGCTTCTTTGGCTTTTTTTTTCTTCGGCTGTCTCAGCAGCAACAGCTGAAACTGTTATTTATGCACCTTTCTCAGATAGCGCTCCCTGAGGGTCACTCTTCTCTGAGTGACCTGTGATTGTGTCTGGGAATTATAACTTTTTTTTGACACATTTGACATGTCCAGTGAGTACGACCATTCCTTCCCATACAAGTGGCTTCACACTCTTGTTCCTACATACTGTGATACTTCCCGTTGTATTGTCTTTGAGGTTATATTTTATTCTGTTAACAGTTATTAATACTTCTAAGCCATATAATACATGTTTTGTTTCACCTTTACTCTCAGTTGCTTTTATACAGTTCTCTTTTAAGATGTCAATAATTTAAAATAGTTTGTAGCTGCCCAGTGTCAATTTAACAGGTTCCTTTTCCTTGTTTCTTTCTACTTGAAGGGGAACATAACATAAAAGAAATGGAAGGTAACAATTTAATTTCTTGGCCTAGTATATCAGTATACAAATGAAGCTGAGCAGATGTTTACATTAACATTTAATTGAATTTATAACAGACTGCCACATGTTACATACATTAGTAATAAGCATTACTAAGAATAAAAGAAAATATTATGCATGTGCCCTGTGTAGTACCATGACATGAGCAAGGGAATAGATCCCTCAGCAGTTGAAATTTTTGCTGTAAGTGGAATGAGAGGTGTACAAACCAGCTGTGGCTGTTTGTGCTTTTTATTCTTATTGTTCCAGATGGGAAAGGGATTGTGCATGTTACACTTGACTTCAAGGCCTGCTTTTTCAACTTTAGGTTTAGCAATGAGTAGGTCAAGGCAACTGTTATTTCTGACATAAGAAGGTTTATTCAAGATCAGTCCAAACCCCACATTTTCCACTTCTGTCTTGTAGATTATTCTGCATGTTTGTTATTTTTTTAAAATAGAACTGTTTTCAAATAAGATTCTGAATGAGTGTAACCAAATCCTAATGTCAGTCCATGAAATATGATTATAAATGAAAACATCGGAACCCTGCAACTTCCTGTCTTTATTTATTAATATTCTGAATTGCCAGTACTCTTAGAACAATGTCTTATTATTTAAAGTAGAACAATTTATCATATTGATAAAAGCAGTTCTTATTTTAGCTAATATGTTCATTTACCTTTATTATAATGTCCATTTCTGCTAGCTGCCAATATGGTTGTTCCTCTTCTTTGTCATTTCTGTAGATTGAAAAGGAATGTTAGTGATCCAGCTAGTGTGAAGGCAGCTGGTAATAAGAAAATTGTTAGAATTATTGAGCTCTCCACAACACCCGGAAGACTCATTTACTAGAATTATAGCTGTTTATGAGGAAGCTCTCAGTGATACTTCACCCTTTTGTCAGATGAGTATTATCTATCTACAGGAAGGCGTAAATATCTATCATGGAAGGTAGCAAAACTTAAAAAGGGATTATATTCACAAATAAAGAGTATTGCTGTGTTTTCTGATGTAGGTAATTCAGGAAATGGCAAGTTTTCCTTTTATCTCAGTGAACAGTTTAATCTCATATTTCAGCATCACATACTGAGTACTGAGGCTGTAACTCAAGCATCCTAGAAACATGAATATTCTCCCAATATTTATTTATGCATTCTCGTTGCTTGATTTTCTTTCCGTATTTTGTCTGAGTTACCTTCATTTCAGAACAACCAAGTTCCTCAGTTTAAAAAACAAATTTTGCCCAAATGATTGATTTGGAAGATACATTCATTGTGATAAATGTAACTCACTACTAGCAAAGTTAGCTAACACAATTTTGAAAACTAGATATGCCCAAAAGTATTTCATGTATATTGATGTGTGCATGACTGCGTTCAGTTTCAGAACATCTTTTTGGGTTTGAGAAGCACAAGTACTCTAATATTTTACAATCTGTCCTATAGTTCTGCCATTACAAACAATAGTATCTCATAAAATGGAAACTTGTGACAAAAACTTTGTGCTATGTCTGATGCATTTGATGAAAAGATTATTTTAAAAATATCATTTTCTAGTTATTAACTACCATGCTATTCCCAATGCAACTCTCTAATATGAAGCAAGAATATGCTATCCATAGAAGACTCCTCTTTTGAATGTTTTTTTCAAAAATGAGAAATCAACTATCAAGGAGAATGTCACATCATTAGTAACAGTTTAGTCTACTACTTATCATATTGACAATCTGATAAGCCTACATAAGAGCTACATACACTTGTCTGTCATCTAGTATTCTGTTTGGAGGTGAGTCATGTTGTGCTTTTTGTGACAGGGGTTATAACCTTGTGTTTTTTAATGTATGTGATTGATTTAACCTAGTGGAAGGAGATCTGGTTTACTAAAACCAATGATTTAGTACTTGATCTCAAAGTGTATGCACTGCTCCATTTTGCAGCCATTCTTTTATGTGAGCTGAAAGAGCCAGAAATATTCCCTAACTTAGGAAAAAAGCTCTTATACTATAATGTATTAGGCTTAATGAAACTGCTTGCATTTAATTTGTCTATTTTCATTTTTTTTTCCTCTGGTAAACCCTCTACTTGCTATAAAACAATTATTTGTTAAATAATTGAACATAGTATTTCTCATTTTATATGGATTTAACAACACAAAATTCTGCATAACTGGAGGGTTTTGTGAAATACAGTAAAATGTTTCTTTCCTTGTCACTATTTCCATTGTAAGCTATATAGGATACATTCTACTTTTCTTCTTTGCTGCCTGTGCAGTGATTTTACTGTTTCCTATTATTTTTGTTAGCCATATATAACTTTTTGAGGGAGTTCTTGAATAAAGCTATGTCAGCCAGATCTCTTAGAGCTATATTTCACCAAGTTCTACTGAAGTTGCTGGGGAGGGTTTTCTTCAAAGGGGCTTTCCAACTTCACACTGTGAGTGTGTGTTTTCATTTGGCTTTTCATTGTCCAGGTTTGCTGACTTGGAACAGCAGGGAATACTTTTTATACACTTTCCTGAAGTGTGATGTGAGAGCGTAGAAATATTTTACTTCTCCTATGAGAAAAGGTTTGTGCTTTTCTTTCAGTGCTGTTGGAATTTATAAGTATGACCAAAGTTGTTTGTCCTGATTGAACACAAAGGTTAAGCAGATTTAAAAGTCTTTCTGATTGTTTTGCAGTGTACCTAATTTCTGCAAGAAAGAAATTCCAGTTAGTGTGTTCACAAAATTCTATCCCTACCCTGTGATCCCCTACTTAATTGTTAGTGAATGTGATAAATGACTCCACGTTTGATTACCTGTTTGAAATAACTCATCTCCATATCCATTTCAATGTTAATTTTTCAAAAGCGATCCTGTAAGTGCACATTAATGGGTAGAGTTTCTGTGTAAGTACTCAATTGGCATATAATATTTTTACAAGAAAACAATGTAATGTTACCAATGTAATTGCTGGAAATACCATGCAAAAAGGGAATAAGCTAACAGGACGCTGTAGAATATTGTAATAACTTCTTATGGTAAACAAAATAGCATATTGATGAGAAAAGATTGTAAATGCTACAAAATGAACTAATATTTTAGGTGATTTTATTTGTTGAAGAGATTTGCATGTTTAAACATTTGGCAGTAGCAGACAGCTAAGCATCACACAGCTGTTCCCTCCCTTCTCCCCACTGGGCTGGGGGAGAGAATAGGAAAAAATTAAAACTTCTGTGTTGATATTGATACAGTTGATTAGGAGAGAAAATGAAGGTGAAATAATAATGAAGATGATAAAAGAATACACAAACAAGTGATGCACAGTGCAATTGCTCCTCATCCACTAAACTGATTCCCAACCGCTCCCTTCCCAACTGCCCCCAGTTTTACTGTTCAGCATGATCTCATATGGTATGGAATATCCCTTTGGCTCCCCAGCCTCCTTGCTAACAGGGTGATATGAGAAACTGAAAAAAAAATAAAAAAGCAGATACTAGGAAGAAATGAACTCTATCATAGCTGAAAGTAGGATAGTGCATTTAAATTAGTAGTATGGAAATTCTTAGATAACAGTGTGAAATTACCCAGGATACACAGATTAATATTAGATATTAATATCTTGAAATATCTCCAGACTGAGTTTTTGGGCCTTGAATTTGGTAGAACAAGGGTCAAGAAGAGGAATGGGCAGTGTACATTCTCTCGGATAATTTTTCCACTTCTCACAGACTATTGACCTTTTTGTTTCTTTATATTCAACAATGAAATATGTTTGTTTCTTAAGGAATCTGACTGTCATAACTTATTTATACAGCCTGGATTCTACATGCGGGTGTCATGACTGTAACATAAGAACTACCAGAAACGAGCAAAAACTTAAATTCAATTTGATGCATGTAGAAAGCACTGCTGGGGAGATTAGTTAGAGCAAAGTTTCCACCTTCCAAAATAAATGTTTATTTTCCTTCTTTTGAAGATCTTACTGAAAAAGAGGTAGGTGGGTTACATTTTATGCTTACATTTTATGCTTGTTTTGTGCCTTCCATCAACTCTTTTTCATGTCTTACTGCTTTGAAAGTCTTTCTAAAATCACGGAAGCACTGAAATGTGGTTAAGAAAGTATGTAAAATGGATGTAATGTTTCCCAGGGCACAGAAACAATAGCAATACTCATAATGTGTGAGTCTGGGGCTAGTTCTCCTTCACGGTAACATCATTTGGAGTCTTGTAGTTGAATTCTGTGCGATAAAGATCTCTTGGGAATAAGATATATTGGTCCCCAGTGATCCAGTTTTAAACTCATTTTTTGCTAAGGTAAAAATGGGGATTTTTTTCTTTAGAATCAGTGTCGCACAGCTCTTTAAGCCAAAGATCATATTTCTCTGTTCTGTCCAAACTTTTAAAAAAGCAATAGAGCTGCTGATTTACTTGCCATCCTATGATGTGTTGCAAAGAAATGAAATGAAAATCTGTAATTGAGCTTTCATTCAGTAAGGCAGAATTTTTAAAAATAGAAATGAAGGGAGTACATTCATGTTTGCATACAAAACTGAAAAGACTGTGAAGGTGTAACACAGCTAAATTTGTTTATTCAATTATGAATAATCTGTATTAAAATATAGTCTAATAACTAGAAAAATGGATAATACTGTTAAGACTTTAAATCACACATCTGGAGAAATTATACTATGTGATGAGATACCTTGGTTAATTTTCTGCTTTGTGGTCTTACACCAAACAACTATTTGCTTAATAGTGATATATACGTGCATAGAATGTAATCATATTACTTACGTTTTCCTAGAGATTCTATAATTCAACTGCATGTTTGTGGCTACTAATTATATCACTGAAATAGAATTTAGGTATGAGATCTGATGGCTGGAAGGAATAGTTCTATAGCAACAGAACAAACAAAAGGAAAAATAAAATTACCTACATATTTCAATACTGTACTCGTATAGCTAGACACATTTTAGTTTAGCCATGTTTCTTATTTTTAATTAAAAAGAGATAAATCAGCATCATTATATACTGTAATTTTGTCTTTTCAAATAAAACAAATAAAATGGTTGCTCCACTACTAACTTATGCTGAAAATGACAAACAGAACAAAAGTTGCAAGAGCAAAACGATAGCATGGGGGAAAATAATAGGAGGCAGGACAGAGCAGCTTGTGTTAGAAAGAAGAGCTCAAGGATGTAGAAAGGGAAGTAAAATAAGATAGACATATATCAAACATAAGTGAATTCAAGAGAGCTTAGGAAATAGGTACATTGAATCAGTAAAAGCAATTTGTTACCGTTCATTTTATCGATTCATTCTGAAGTTTCTGCTTTTGCTGATATTTTGGTTTATGGTAATTTCCCCTTACCCTCTGTAAGGAAAGGCACTTGGAATGTCTAGCCACTCCTTTCTATGGTGATGTAGATGCCTTGACCATCCACCAAGTGTTCAGCAGCAGCCAGCTGTTGTAATCTTGCCAAACAGATTCCTGAGTGAAGAGGAAAATGGAGCATTGTTTTAAAATCCCCGGGTTTTCCCTTCTTTACAATGGAAGAAGACAAGAAACATTGAAGGACGCAAAAGAACTGGTATGAGCTTCATTCCCAAATCAAAAGAAGAGGTGAGAGACTGTACTTAGGGCCTGGCTAAGTAGCAGGGCAAATTTCCTGGATTGGACTGCTTTAGATACCACAGACAGCTAATTTAGTGTGTAAACTGTGGGAGGCGCAGGTGGCTATGTTGTGCTGCAGCATGTGGGTTTTAGCATATGATATTACATAGATAAATAAGAAAGCAAACCTTCCTTTAGAAGAATACTAATAGGGTAATTCTGAGGCATGTTGCTGAAAGAAACCTAAGAGTGGACTCAGTGAAGAGAGAATGAGAAGCAAATTATTGCAGCAATTAATTTCCTCTTCTGGTGAAATGTCAAAAACAACAACATGAACAACAACAAACAGACTACCAGGGAACAAATCGTAGGGTCCCTTGACACCTCAAAATTGGCACATCGGTCACTTATTTGAAAGGGACAGGTTTTGTTTGTAGGATTGATGCCATGTTCCCATTCCATCTGAGCTCCTTTTGCAAAAAGCAGCTGTGTTCCTTTGCTCAGGAGACTTCCCTGAATTGGTCTTTCCCCTAAAAAAAGCTGCCAAAGTTGATCATGTCAATGAAATTACACTCTTATGTTTAGCATAATTTAAAAGCGAGATTGCTCTACACGATAGACACATAATGATTCCTCCAAACACTTAGGTTAGATTAACTAATGTATGAAACAAGAGGTAGTCTGAACAATACCAGTTTTTCAAGTCTAATTGTTGCTGCTCTGCTTGTCCTGATCAATGGAGAATAATATTCATACTGAGAAGTATGAATATTATGTCCCAAATACTTCCGTCTATTTCTTATAAGGCAAATTCAATTGCTTTATTTTTAATATGAAATGCCACTCTTCTATTTTATTAGATTCATTAAACCATCATGTTTAGTGATTTCGCCATAAAGAGAAATAATCCATTTCTGCCAGTGATTTTTGAGAAGTCTCAAAACTTTAACTCAAAGGCACATGCTGTGCAGTTCCACAGTACACAACCTACATTCCCCAGGTGTGTCAGGTACCTATTCCATACATGATTAATTCAATCTATATTGTCACAGAAGTCTCAGCACAATACTTTTGAACTTATTGCCATGTATTAAATCAATCTTATCAACACTTATAAGCAAAGCCCCGTACAGTCGGTGGAATTGAAGCTCAAAGAGATGGAGCAGCCAGCAGTGGGTCTGATTGCTTGGGGTTTGCTTCTTACTGCTGTTCTTTGCTTTTGAAGCAGTGTGACATAGAGCTTGTTTGAAAACTTGGATGACTGAATGCTGAAGACAAACGTGGCTTCTAGCATTATATTACCTGAAAAGAATAATATCCAGTGTCACTAGCACTGCTGCTGGCACATTAACACTAAACATCCTAGTGAAACTGGGAAGCAGTGTTGGAATGCTTCTGAGAAGGCCACGTGCAGAAAGTGGGGCAACCATGTGCGCTGCTGATAGGCACTGGGGAGACAAGAAAAAACAGCTTCCAACAGCCACGACATACTCCTTTCCTTGTGTCTCTGCTGTGGACAAAAGAGCAGGCAAGGCTGTGACTAAACTTCATTTCCTTGATGTGCAATGCATGTAGGAGACTCCCGTTGCACTGCAGCTGTAAGATTCATCTTCCCTCTTCTGGAAACCCTACTTGCTTTTGGACTGAGAACCTTCTGGAGTTCATGCTAATTAGTCTGATTTTGGCTGAACATAATAGTTCAGTGTGCTGCATTTATTGAGTAGTTCGGTGACTATTTTTTGAGAGTTTGTGTTCCTTCCAAAGAGAAAAGCTTTTGCTCACGTTTGATCAGGACACTCAAGCCAGTGAAAATTTCTGGCTTCACTACAGTTTGTACCAGCTGAAGCTATGATGCAGTACTTGCACTTCTGAATACTTTCGAGAAATAGGGTGACACAGTGTCCATAAAGGGTAATTATCAAAATACAGTCATCTTCTATCATTCGGCTATATTACTGATACAAAATGTGTGGAAAATTATCATTTTAAATCATATTTTACATGGAGACTTATCTAATTATCACCAGAAGTTTTTCAGCATTTTTTAATTTAGCCTTATGCATTTTTAACGTGACATCTGAAGCACAGCATGCACATGGCATACTAATATTGAAGGAGGCTGATAGCAAGTACTCTCTATCTGTTCTTGTAAAGAAAAAGAGATAATCAGGAAATAAACAAAAATATTTGAATTGACTGCTGCTGGATAACAGCGACAGACTTCATGGAGTCAGTGCTCAGAGCTTACTCCATTATTTAGTATCCATTTTGTTTTTCAGGGGCTAGCTAGTTTTTGTTGTTGTTTTCAATTAAATCACTGTAGATCTATCATTTATGTGCAAAATAGAAAGTTGTGCTGGAAAAACAGCTTCACTGGAAACTCCATTTCCTGTTTCTCCCTGTTTTGCAAACAAGAAGTCCTCCTGAGTTGAAATTTCTTTCATGACATTTCGGTGCTTGCTTATTCCTGCAAAATGGGGACTTATTCAGCATTTTTGAAGCTGCTGTTTAAAACCAAACATACACTAACTGATTAAGTGCATGAAAACAACTGTTTCACTTTATTTTTCCTTTATACCTGGGGGAGGGGGGGAACAGGCTGGGGGTCCAGTATTTTTAGAGAAAATAAGTTCACTAGCTTTAAAATAACATGTATTCAGCCCCTCCCCACCCATGTCTTATAATATTCTCAGTGCAATTTTTTCTGGTAGGTCCAGTTTTGCAAACTAAATTTTAAAATGCATGGAGTTTATAGGTTATCTGTTGCATTTATATATATATATATATTTTTTTTTTCAGCTATTCTGATTAATTTGGTGGATTTTAAATGAGCTCTCAAAATTCAACTGCAGCAAACGTGGTTGTATGTCAAAGAAATGTTAAGCATAGCATTATAACCAGTCTAAAATTATGAAAAAAATAATATTGTTTATAACTATTATGTTCTTTTTAAAGGAGAAAGGAAATCTAATGTAAAACAAAGGAAATGTTAAGAAATCTTCATCAACAAAGAATTTCAAGTTGGAGAATGCAGGGTTAGGTTCAATAAATAATGTTTCAACTATAGTCTAGATTTAACGTGAATTTTCTCTAATTTTTGATTATGTCAAATAAAGAAAAGAGTGATTTACAGAGAGTATTTTTAAATTCAAAATTTTACAGAGTTACAGCTGTGAGAATCACAAATATTTCATTGTCTGGTGATTTCTTCACAAATTCATTGGTCTTCTGCCACGTTACAATTATAAACTCACTACTTTGGCCTGAGTTGCTTCTGGGTAAGTGAGGCTGTTTGATCCCATGCACTGAACCTGTGTTATGTTCCTAGCTTCAGTACTGGCACACTGTCCAGCTTTCAACAATTTTCTTCTTTCTCACTAGAAATAACAATCTGGAGTTACCTTTGTAAATTGTATTTGAAATACACAGATGAAAAATGTTATATAGCATCAGATACGATTTATTTTGACTCAAATCATTTCTTCCCACCACTGTGGAAAACCAGAGGAAAGTCAGGTTAAATAGATCTGTAGTGCAGCATCTTCATTTTTTAAACAAAAAAGCTATCCTGAAACATGAAGGCATTAAATATCACTGGCATTAAGCATACATCATCGATCTGTTGTAGGGGATTAAAGGAGAGCAATATTCTTCATTTTACTTTGAGTATCTGTGAATGGCCAATGTGACCTGGGCTCAGATTTTCACTGCAGGATGTAAATAAAAAGGTTTCCCCTTTACGGGCTCAAGTTGCCTACCTTCAAGTTAATCAACACTTGATGGCTTAGCACATGAGAAATTCGGGCAGAGGTGGAATACGTTAAACATCTATCGACATTCTGGAGCAGTTTGCTTTCTGACCTTTCATGACAGAATGAGTTCAGCAAGCAAACAAGAGAATGTCAGAATCCACTGCAGAAATAGGCTGCAATTATGAGACTAGAAAAGCAAACAAATGCCTTAGGCAGTATTTTTAGATTGTAGAATGGTGTGCAGATCACGGATACACTGTATAATAGTGAGGTGACATGCAGGTACCCTTTTAAAAGTTCCATGCCTGTCTGGGTTGAGAGTAGTTTAGTTTGTAGTGATGACAGAGTCTCCCATTGGAGGTTGTTTCCATATGTGACAGAAGGTGTTGCCTGCATAATATTCCTGGAATACAGAGGTCCAAAAATACAATCTCTGAAAACTGGACTGCTGTTTGGCATAGGTGGGAAGATCTTAAACACTGTTGCTAAGATGATAGTAGTTTCCAATTTGATTACTTCATTGACTGAATCTCATATTTTTGATTTTGCTCTTCAGCTGGTGCCAGTTATCCTCTATTAATGTAAATCCATTCAACTAGAATCACCTGGTTCATGGCTAGCAAAATGTCATTTAAGATAGTTATTGCCATATCTTCTAAACAACTTGTGCTCTTGATCACTGAAAGTTTCATTAAAAAAAATAATTTTTTTTGCTAAAGGATTTTGCATAAAACACCGCATTACTATTTAGTTTAAAAAGTTTGCACAAGATATCTATAATCTCAGTTTTCTTTCTCTTCATAGATGTTTTGGCTTTCCCTAAGCCCTGGATAAAATTATCATTTTCCTGTTTTAATGAAGTTGATGTATATAGTAATAGAATCATAGAATCGATTGAGTTGAAAAGGACCCTTAAAGGCCATCATGCCACCCCCCTTGCAATGAACAGAGACACCCTCTGTTCCATCAGGTGCTCAGAGGCCCATGCAGCCTGACCTTGAGCGTCTCCAGGGATGGGGCACCCACCACCTCTCTGGGCAAGCTATGCCAGTGCCTCACTGCCCCTATTGTAAAAAAAAAGAAAACAAAATTTTTCCTTATATCCATTCGAAATCACCTCTCTTTTAGTTGAAACCCTTTGCCCTTGACCTGTCACAGCAGACCCTGCTAAAGAGTCTGTCCCCTTCTTTCTTACACCCCCCCTTTAGATACTGACAGGCCTCTCTCAGGTCTCTCTGTAGCCTTCTCCAGGCTGCACAGCCCCAGCTCTCTCAGCTTATCTTCTTGTCAATTGCTATACTAGGGAAATCAGAAAATCTATGCTATTCCCAAACTTTTGTACGCCTTTTATTTGTGTTCTGTTTAAAAAAAAACAAAACAAAAAACAAAACAAAACAAAAAAAAACCATTAAGAGAACTTTTTAAAAAATAATCAGATAATCCCATGCAATTTTTCAAATGTGTTGGCTTAGCAAGTTCTTAGAAAATTATGGTGTTCTGACTGCAATTCTATTGTAATTTTTCTCTAAAACAACAAGAAGCATTTCCTCTTGATTTAACTGTTAGTTGCTCCGTAGATCTGGGCCTGCCTACTATGTGATCAGAAACTGAATTGTTTCTCTGCCTATTCTTGGTATTGTAGGACAGCTGGGGAAAGTCCTAACTGGCAGTGATGCTGAGGACAGTTCCATTGATCGTGCAGCTGCACTGCCACAAAGTTCAGTTAAGCAGAATTTTTCAGCAGAATACTTTGGACATGTAGAAGGGATCTTGCAAGAAAAAGATTCACATCTACAAAATTATCCTTCATCTCCTTAACTCACATCTGTTATGTTTTACACCATATTCTTCAAGGATAATAGAGGCAGACAATGTCACAGTATCTTCAGTTTCCAGACATAACTATCAACTTAAGCAGTCATTCCACTGTACAGTCTAAACCTCCTTCACATGGTGCCAAACATGCAAAGGATCTTAGTCTTCTGATTTTTTAAACAAGATTGATTTCATATAATTAGTTAAATCCACAGTGCTACACCAGTGATATAAGTATCTCAAATGAAGAGATAGCATATACTGTATTGAAATATTTTACTTTTTTCATTGACTTTGAAGGATGTTATATTTATAGAATAGATATGAAAAAGTTAAGGAACTGGATTTTTTTCCTTTTTTTTCCCCCCTTAATAACTTCTGTTTCAGAATAACAACTCTCTGCAGGCAAGGTTACTACTAGAGGATTATTTCACCTATCGGCTGGCTATAAGTGCTTGACCTTCAGTCCCATGTGACAATATACCTGAAGTATAGACAGTCTTCTAAAAATGCTCTTGTATCTAATGCTTTAAATATTGCCTGCTTACTTTTTACAGACTAACAAATGCATATGCTTGCTAGGATGAATATATTTAATTCTTATTTTGCAGAATGACAATATAGTCACTATACCTACTACTGTTACTTTTTGGGTCAGCACGATAGTGAGGATAGTCATTTTATGGCAGACAGAATGAGGGTGGAACAGGGTGAAAATACATTTCTTGAGGCCAAAGGGAGAATCTCCTCTTCTGCATTATCACCCCAGAGGAACTACCAACAGCTGAAGGCAGCACTCATCCCAGCTCCACGTGGGAACATCCCACTAACTTTCTGCAGATCAGTCTGTCTCCTGCATAAGAGCTGTGAGCTCTAGTTCAACTGCAATGAGAAATCACTGAGTAATATTTGGGTTGGAAGGCAAACGGCAGTAGCGTGGGGATTTTCTAACTAGAAAGTTTGCATAGTAGATTCTTGTTCACAAGGTCATTTTGTACGCCTCTGTGTGGCTCAAGCATTGCATCAAGCCAGCTCAGGGGAGAGTCATTGCCAGAGCTAAAGCTGCTTTTCAGAGCCTGGAACACTAAAACAGTGTATAATGTTTGCTGAGGGACTCTGGTGCTTTGACTATATGTTTCAGGAGGGTTATGTGTACTGACAGCCTTGAGGGTTGTGCCACACGTCTTCCCCAAACGGGATCTGTGTGCAAAGATCCTGTAAAGGGAAGGATGGCTCCCCAGATGCCTATAGACATTAGTCGATAGTTTTAAAGTGTTCCTCCCTATCCAGAGCACAGCAATGCAGAACAATGTATCAAGTCCTCTAATGCAGAAGAGCATCTCTCTTTGGAGGGAAGTACAAAAATGAGGAACCAACCAAGCAATATGAACAGCTAAGCGTTCCCTGATCTTCTTAATATCCAAGTGTGTACTTGTTTTTTCCCCTGTCTGTTGCAGCTAAGAGAAAAGTGCCTGATGTAGAATAGAAAAAAAATATTTTTTCCTATTAAAAAAATTCAAATGCCGAAATGCTGCAGTGAACAGCTAATTTTCACAGCTTGCTGATGTCTATCACAAGCACCAGAGAACTTTCAGGGATATTTGTGTTTGTATTGCTGTCATCAGTATGTTGTTATTGTAACCAACAGGCTGGTTATATCCCACTGCCTTCTGTAGGACTAAGCCAATTTCACTGAAGTGCAACATATGCCAAATAATAATAGGCTAACAAAAGGTAGGATGTTTTTAAGTTTGAAAGGGTAGAAGGTTTTCTTATATACTGAATGGCTGCAATGCACGAATGAAGAAAAATGAAATAAGATTTTTCTTTAAGTTTGTCTTTGAGGGGAGGGAAGGAGAACAGAAAGTCATGTTTTACAGGTCGTTTCACTTACTGCTCCTTGATCTGTGGTATCTGCGCCTGCATCCTTCATTCCAGACTTAAGGAGGGATTTTGGCGCAGCTCCCACTGAAAGGCCCAGATACACAGAAGTATTTAGAAGCAGAGCTCAGAATTCATTTGAAGGTGTTTGTTGTGCATCATTTACAATGAGAGTACAGAAACGTATTTGTTACTGTGATCCAGGGTCCTTTTGGCAGTAGTAATCTTAGCCTTAGCCCACCGATTTGACATCCTAGATCACATGTCAAAGTACTGATTATGAAAATAAATACAGCTCTGTGGAGGATTGGAAAGTAGAACTTCAAACTAGAATTCAAAGTTTATAAACTATTGCCAGCATGAAGAGACCTTCAGAGATTAGTGAGTCCAGATTCCTGCCCATTGGCACAGGGAAATGATACAAGATGATGAGTTTGGTACTAATTGCTCTGCATTTTCTCTGATTGTACTTATTACTTCCTCACACCATGTGCTAAAAATTCAATACGTGATTTCAAAAAAACACAAAAGTTAAAATCTGTAGAGACATGGAATTTTTCAGCATTTTTACATCTATTATTACTACCTTATTAATAAATTTCTAAGGACTAAATTAATTATTTACAGGGTTTATTTTGACTTGATATTAATCACCTTATCCTGTGATAAGTTTAAAGAGAAATCTTATGTGCACACAACTCTATACAGCTGTAATTTACTGTACTCAGTTACATAGTAAATACAATACATTTTGTATAAGGTGAAGTAGCAAAATATGGCAAGTAGCAAATCAAAAAACAGCACTTACTCCATCAAAGCTGTAGATGGACCTTCTGTAGATAAGCAGCAGCACTGATCTGTGTAGTATCCTTAACCCTGAGGGACAACACTGGAGTACTTCACTCTTGTTCTTGTAAGGGCCGTGATTTCTATTTATACCTTTGTGTTTTACAAGTGCAGGATAGCACTTGTTTTTTTTCTCTTCTATGTCCTAAAACCAGTTCTAGCCAACTCTCAAGGTTTTAGTAATTGGCCGCTTGTATTTAGATGCTGCAGGTCTTTGGCTACATCTTGTGTCAAGGTCTCCAATATGTGCTTCTTCTCTTTGTATCCTTATTTTCAGGTGCAGAAAACATCATCAGTCTTACTGAAATGCTACTGACTCAGTGCAAAGATTCAATTTGTTGTTCTCAGTTATATGTTAGACAGATGCTCACTTGGTATATGTCAGTGCAGCTGCACTGTCTTTAACAGGTCCCTACTAACTCAAACCAATTATTTTAGTTCTCTTTGCAATTTGTTCAAGCTTTTCTCTGAGAAGTGGTATAGTTTGGCAGGTTTGTATTCACTGAATTTAGCGCACTCATTAAAATGAACAGCCTCAATGAATTCATAATCCAATCTCAGTGTAGAATTGTCGTCAATTATCTTGTTTTTGGGGTTCCTTAATGCACTGCAAGTGTGAGACTCACTGTTATATCCTGCCTTTATTGTATTTCTGTAGCAATTTTTCATTTTGTTTTGGTGAGCATGTATAGTCAGAACTCTGATATGACATCTCTGAAGACATGGTTTGAAGACCGCTTCCTCATTTGGACAAATAATTGATGCCAGATAATGCCTACGCTAATTAAGACAACACAAAAAGTGCCTAGACAAAACTGCTGTTCTCATCCAAACTAGAAAGGTATCATTCACATTGTTGATTATGTATTTATTTGTCTGAAGTTTTATGTTTTCCTGTGATGAGGGACATTTGATTATAGTAGAGAACCAGTTCCGTTGTATTTAAAGTTGAGAGATCCTCATGACAAAATGTTGACTTTTACAAATACTCTAAAATCTGTACATCAATTCTCAAATCGCCCTGTAAATTACTGTGCCAGATGGAAGAACAGAGTAAAGGTTTGAATTTATTGGAGCAATGGGCTCCTTAAACACATTCCCTTCAAGTCAGTATTTTTTAACATTCACTTAAATTTATTTGTACATCTCTAGAGATCACATCATCTTGTCATCCAACCTTCCCTCCAATTCATTTCTCTCCTTTTATCCTAATGCCAGCTTTTCTAGGATATTGGGCAGTTACTGGAGTAGCCGTTGTCATTATATCCCCTGGTTGAAGCCAAAGACAAGACAGATCTTTTTGCATATTGAGTTAGAAGAAGTTAGCCTCAATTAGCTTAATCAGCACAAACATTTGTGCTTGAGAATCAGCCCCAGTGCAGCTGTCCCTATTGCCAGTTGGTGACTGCTAAATCACACTCTGAACAGTGCCTAAGGGCTTCTACAAGTGCATATAGCAACAAGCCAGCATACCCAATAAAGTAATCCCTTCCCATGTGTATTTGAACAGTAAATTATACCTATCGTTCATTTAGAAAGCAAGGCAAGTTTTAAAGTGCATTTATCATCTTGGTTTTAATGTGGTTTTAAAATTATCTTTAACACTGTTCCATAAGCAAAGTCTTTTGAGATTTTTCTCCTCAGGTTATAAACCTCCCCCTGTGGTGGGCTTTTCAGAGATTCAGTACCAATTACTACACAGGGCTTTTTCTAAGTTTTGCCTCAAGTCATCAGCAGGTCACTTGTACTCAGCAACTCAGCTCTCCCTTCTCTAAATGAGAGTACCAAAGCTGACACTGCTGTAAGATCTCCCAGAGAAAATAGAAACTTTATTTGTTAATAGAGCATTCCCTAATCTGCTGCTGTAGATGACTCTGCAAATCCATGTAAATTATAGAATCATTAACATTGGGAAAGGTGGTTGGAATCGTTAAGATATCCAATGCAAACATCAACCTGTCCCCACCATGCCCACTCAAATGTGTCCCTCAGTGCCACATCTCCAGGGACAATGACTCCACAACCTCTCTGGGCAGCCTGCTACAATGTCTGACCACTCTTTTGGAGAAAAAATTTTTCCTAATATCCAACCTGCCTACTGATTTTGTGCATGACACTGAGCGTAAGAGGATTGCAAGAAGCTATGAATGGCTTCCGACAGGCAGCCATCAGTGCTGATCTGGAGTCCTGGTTCTTGTATTCCCTAGAAGTCAATGGGCATAAGTAGCTCCCTCCAGAAAAGAGAATCAGATACCGAAGGTGTTAGTTGTTGCTCTGAAGAATTGTCAGAGTAATGGTTTGTAAAACTGACACTTTGATATCACTTATCTCCAAAGATTTTGGTTGTGCCAAAGCTCTTAAGCATGATGACAGTGAGACAACTCATAAGCTCAGGGCTAAGCATGTGCTCAAATGCTGTGCTGGATCATTTACAAGTCCTGTTGTTAATCTTAGAATCAATTAAAGGCCACTACAGAGGGTTAGCATTTGTCCTCTAGTCTTTGTTTATCTGTATGTTTTTGTATTTCTTACAGGAAAAAGTCCTACTAATTCTACCTCCTGGTGAAATAGTATTTGTTTTATAATTGTCTGAGAATAAGCAAGTGTATTATGTATAATCACATTTGGAGGAATATAATTTGAATTTAAGGGAGTTATTTTTTCCCACAACAGATGTATAATTTAACTAACATAAATGTTAAATCTAGGTATCACTTTACCTCTGCTGCACCATGCAGGTAATTACTTTCTGGTTAACTTAAATTCCTTTCTAGCTGCAACAATGAAGGTATTCATAATACATCTAGAGTATTACCTCTTGTTTCTGGGACAAGTGAATCCTGTATTTGATCCTGCACATTTTAGCATAAGACTGATTATGAAAATGTGATTCTCTGCTGCCTGTACTCTGTTTTAAGAACAGTGTGTTACAATGCATGAATTAAAGATTTTAAAAAAGTTTGGAATCTAAAAATATTTCGGCTGTCCCCAAATATAAAGCTTAGGCATTCTATTTCAGGACAACATGTTCACTGTTAGATAGAATTCACCTGGATTTGAGAATATGCAGAAGTATTTAACTGCGTCAGAATTTAGTTCTTTAAAGCTAATGATCATCTGGTATGACCTGAGAAACAGGCTCCAGAAGTCCATATCTGTAGGATATAAACAACTGAAAAATATTTCCTGAAAAAAGAATTCTATGAATTGACAATTGTGGGTTTTTCTTTTTGTTTGTTTTGTTTTTCTCCAAAGCAGTTGTTTTCTTATAAACATACTGAGCATAAACACTGAGAGAAGTATTTCAGTAGCAGGTGTTATTTTCTAACCTTTTTTTTCCCCATGGAGAAGAGACTCAGATAATTAAGATTATGTGAAATCCATTCTAAACAATTATTCAAATAATGGGCATAGACTGTTGGTTGCACAAGATGTCAGAACTGTATTTAGTTGAATATGA
Source organism: Pavo muticus (assembly GCA_016647715.1). Taxonomy (NCBI): domain Eukaryota; kingdom Metazoa; phylum Chordata; class Aves; order Galliformes; family Phasianidae; genus Pavo; species Pavo muticus. Next base: position 2,081,515 of record JACDJE010000090.1, on the reverse strand, counting down.
AAGCAGATACAGACACATTGGTCTTCAGAGTTGAAAGAGAAAACTGTGAATGAAAGAAATGCAGAGCTGTGGGTAGAATCACAGTCATAGGATGGCTTGGGTTGGAAGGGATGTAAAGATCTAGTTCCAATCCACTGCCATGGGGAGGATTGCCAATGACTACATCAGGTCACCCAGGGATTGTTCAAACATTTTCATATGTGCGTTCTGTAGATTAGTGTTACAGATGTACATATTTAGTTAAATAGTTGACATTCAATACATTGATTCTAAATTGAAAATTCTAAAAATGTTGGTTGGATTGTATTTTGAGTGTTTTGTTGTTGTTGTTGTTGTTTTTTGTTTTCTTTTGTGGAGTGAAGTGGTTAAGAATGTGCTAAAATTTCTAAGCCCAAGAACGGATAATATGGAAACAGCCTGGGTGAGATGTCTCCTAACTGCTTACTGCAGGTGATCTGCTCTGTGGCAGAGATGATGTGCACTGCTGAACATTGCAATGAATTACTAGGGACACTGATGTGATTCAGTCAGCAGAGCTGGAATGCTGCTAAGGGGTAGGAATTTTAATCACAGAGGAACTCAAGAGGTCACAGTTCTCTGTTTAAATTTCCCTGGTCAATGATATTTATACATTCTCTTTTCTTAATAACATCCAGTGATAAGCATTCCAGAAACTAGGGTCTTTAGAAGGAGAAAAACCAGTGCCCTAAAAACCTGTTGAAGCAGCTGACAAAATCTGAATGAAATAGTTATTGGAGATCTCTAGATGATTGTAAAGAATTTATAACTGTAAATACAAGGAATCCCAAGCAGTTTTGGGAGTTACTCACACTGAAACTCAGAACAAGTATAAGCATAAAAAAATAAACAAACAGAAGAACTAGGCTAGTGTACACAGTAATCCCCAGACATTAAAATCAAACTTTTGATGTTTATGATATTAGATTCTTTGAACTGGAATATGGCAGCGTTTGCTTCTGTGTCATGGTACTGTGCATAGGAAGGAAAGAAGAGGTTTCTGTGCATCAGAGGAAAAAACTGTCAAGTGTCTTACACTTTCTGACAGAGAAGAAAGATGATTTGTACCTTTGTTATACAAGCCCATACTTCACCTGAACTGATTGAAACAAAGTCCAAGAAGAACCTTCACTTTTCCAACACTGTATTTTAGTTGTATCTGGTTCTGTTCATTGAAACTATCTCTTCCCAAAATTTTATCTTTTGACTGATAATCTGTGCTGGAATTATGTATTGACAAAAAGCCAGGCAGTCTGCCTGAAGTATTTTTGCTTTTTTTCTGGTATTCTCAGAAGTACTTTTGGAAAGGAAGTCTTCCTTTAAGAGACCCATTGATATGTAAAAGCCACAAAATACACACTTCAAGATCCAAAACCAGTTTATTCTCTGATAAATGGTCCTTTGAGGAAAATCAATTACTATGCCAACAGATAAGAATTTAATCATGTCTTCTGAAAGGTCAAATGAAAGATCATCCTCAAACTTACCTCTTCTGAGAGAGAGAGTTCTTGTGCCTGGAACTATTTTGGCTCTATACCTACATATTTTATATAAATATGTATGCATATGTATCCACACATGCACGTGCAACATAAATGCCCTGCTCAGTTAATTCTGTCATGCAACCAGGCAACCCGATTTTCAGTTATTCAGATTTATGTTTTGTTGAAAGATACATAGCTATGTCCATGAGGGTATAGCAGGTTGGCAGTTCTGGTAGGAGCTAGTTCTAGTCCTAATTTTGACTTAATACCTGAAATTCTCTTTGAGAAAGAGAAATAAGGAGGGAAAGCAACCTTGGTGCAGTTTTCCACAGCAATTAGAAATAGCGCCAAATAATTCATTAACGAAGCCTAAAAAAAAACAAATGAAGGTTTGTCTAAAATTGCTTCTGAGAATCGTAGTATGTTATATCCCTGCATTGTATTTTGCTGTGGGATTAAGCTCTGCTATCTATCTCTTTTCTTCACTATATAATAGAACATGAGGTTGTACTTCACTTTTGCTCTAGGGTAGGCTTACAGATTTTCCTCTCAAATTTAAAGTTTGATCTGTTCCTGCCCTGAAACCATGTTGAAAACTGAGGAACCTTCTCATCCCTTGGCGTGGAGAAAGGTGAAAGCTTCAAACCAGTCTTAAATTGCCCAAGCAAGGTAAAGATCACGGTCCAGTAAATAAAGAATTACCTACCCCCTTCTGAGGATCAGGGCTCACCAAACACTCCAAAGGAGAGGATCTCCAAGGAGAGATCCTTCCCTTGTGGTAGCCAGCTCTTAAATATGGTTACACCAGGTTATTCTGGTCACACAGGTGAACTGCTTCCACTTGTGCTCGCAGGGCTGTCTGTGTTCCTTCACCAGGTGCTTGAACACTAGTTCAGGCTGTGACAGTTCCCATACTGGTGGCATGTTGGTACATGTTGGTATATGATGGCTGCTCTGAAAGTAACATTTTCCATTTTATTATGTTGGCCCACAATGTCAGAGGTGCATGTTGGTGTTACGGCAGGTGAGGTTGAACCTTCTTATCAGTATTCCATTACATTTTGTTGCTGTGTGACAGATGGCAGCAGAGGGGCAGTCTGACAGAATGGCGTCTGACATGGATGATGCAAAGGAGTGGAATTGAATTCTTCAGTGCAGAAAAAAAAAATTGCACCCATTGACATTCACTTCTTGAATGTTTGTGGACACCAAACAGTGGATGTAGCACAGTGAGGCAGTGGGTGGTGCCTTTCAGTGGTGACAGCAAAGTGAGAGTCAAGCCACACTCCGTAAAGCCGTGCACAGTTGTCACATCACAAAATGAAGAATGTCTGGATGAGCTCATCCATGCGAATTGGCTAATGGTGGTGGCTATGTTGAGAAGTAGTGTTTTGTAGAAGAGAATTTGATTTATCAAATAGTGTTATTGTGCTCTTTGTATCTGTTTAGTTTCCATGGAAATAAATAGGAGGCATTACTTTCAGAGCAACCTATGTAAAAATCTCAATATGGGAGCTTTGCTCTGAATTTCTGAGGTCCCTAGCTTCAACTACATACATATTGCAGAGAAATTTCTCACATCACAATGAACTGGTCTAGGAAAGACTTCATGGAGATGCCTGTCAAATTTGCATCAACCTGTCCAGAGTGCACAATGCTGTGATACACGGAGGGAGAAGAAGGAGATTCTGTTCAGTGAAACCTCTGAACAGAATACTAAATTGCAGATGAAGCATTTAAAATCTGTTTTGCTTTACATTCAATTCAGTAATAACTCCATGAGTCTTTTTCTCAAAGTTTGGAACAGGAAAGCTCTTGAGCTTTTAGAGGAATTGGCAGACTTTTCCATTCTCCTCTGAATGATGGAAAATCTGGAGATGCAAAGAGTTTCACTCTTGCAAAGCTGGCATGCTATGAAGTACAAGTTCTGAAAGGAATAGAAGGCTGATTTCTTTTATTGTTAAATTATTTTATTTAAAATAAATATTCCCTGGCTTATCAGGAAATGATTAAGGCATTCCAGGTCACTGAAAATTTTTGTCACCACCATCATTTGCAAAATCTAACTAGATATAATTTTACAGAGAAATCTTTTTCCTTCACGTAAAAAAGAAGCAATAAAAAACCCATCACTTAATCTGGCTAGCACTGCATATTTCACTCCTAGGCTGCTATAGTAATCAGTTATCATGCTGTGCTTCATCCTCTAACCAATCAGCAAAGAGGTTCAACTTCAACATCCTCCTGAAAGCAGGTGAATATGACCTAAAGAATACTGAAATAATTAAAAATGCTTCTTTAATTTCACTGGGTTTTGGATTGGGCCCTTCATTTGAGAAATAAAGTACTTAATGTGATGAATAGACTACCCTTTTTTTTACACCATGGAGTATAACACAGAATTAACATAATAGCAATTCCTAGAGAATCTCAAAAGTCTTTTTCAGAGTTTTTGCTGGGACAATTCCCTGGACAATTGTCAAACCTCTATTTTTTTTTCCACTTTTGTCAACATGCATAAGTGGTCTGTGCAGTTTTTGTTTGATTGGTTGGTTGTTTTTTGTTTCTTTGTTTTTCTCCCAAATGGATTTGCTTGCTTCCTTTGGTTGGTTTGTGGCCAAGTTGAAGTAACACAGTGCTTTGGGGAAGTAGTTTATGCTGATCACACTGTGGATGGACATTAACCACATAAGAGGAAACAGCTAAAGATGTTGAAGTTAATCACTACAACTGAAACAAGGCAGCAAAGATGTCAAATTAGCCTACCTGACTGTGTCTCATGAGCAACTGAAAGTCTGATACGGATGTAGAAAATAATTAAGTTTATAATCAGACATGGTAAATAATATGCTAATTATTTAAATTATTGCATTCAACCCAGTGGTATTAACTATATATTTTTTCAAATTCAGCTTTATTGCATGCTACCATATTGAGAGTTAGTGAATATAAGGGCTAGCCAGTTATAAAGTAAGTCCCACTTCAGTCCTCTGGCCAAGCTAGAACTATGGCAACAGGTAGCCTATGTCATAAAAGGTCAACTCCAAACCTAAGTCTGATATAAGAAGAGACTTTAGCAGAATCAACATATTTATTTTCAAAAACATCATCTCCTACGCTATGGCATGATTGAATCTATAGATGTCGAAAGCACCTTCCCATCAAGTTCTTATGTCTACATTCACACTGATATCTACTTCATATTTATTGGGATGATTAACTGGAAACTAATCCAGATTCTATAAATCTATATTCCCCTGCTTAAATCCTCATGGAGGATTCCTGGTGGGGGCTTTCAGAATACATATAGTAAAGGGTTACAGACTGGGGCTCCAACTGCTCAGACTTTAATTTGCAGCCAAAGGAAGAAGTGGTACCCTCCTTTCATTTACTAGTACAGTAGTTAGATCATTTGTCCAGGAAATAAGGGCTTTGGATTTGTTTTTCCTGTCTGCAAGGAGTATTTGAACTGTAGGTTTTCCAGACAGAAATACATTTAGTGAGGTCTGTTTGGTATTTTGAAAGAAAAAATTATGCTCCTTCTGGATAGGTAGAGCTTCCAAAGATAGGTACAGTTTCTTTCAGCAGGGAGTCAAGGTTTATTCTCCTGTCTCTCACTACATGTGTCCTGCCTTCTGTCAAGAATCTTCCTCCTTTTTTTTTTTACATTCCAGCAGCCTCCAATTTTTGAATTTGGATCTTTTTGCGAGGAGTTTAATTCTTTACATACAGGATGCCTTGCCTCAGTGCCTAGCTGAACTTTCTGTACCTGAGTTAAAGCATCTACAATGGATGTAGAGCTGTGACAAGCTCGGGTGACTGGAATCCATCATCAGAAATAGTCTGCAGCAACTAATAATGAAGGAATTTTCTTAGAAAAATGTTAGATTGCTGTCGGATAAAGAAAGTCATTATCTTGCTAATGAGTGAAAAGCTCAGCAGTAACTTGAGCCAGACACAAGGCGCTTGGCTCCTACATGTAACCAGTTGTTGCGCGAGTATAAAAGGTGGTAAGCATCTACAATAAACGTCTTTCGTTCTGCACCAGCGAGGTAGTTCGTGTCTCTCTCGCCGCACCAGCAAGGGAGCTCGGAGCCCTCTTGCCACAAATGGCGCCCAAACAGGGACAAGAAAGGTAGACCGGTCAGGAGCGGGCTGAGAGAAGCGCCAGCCAGAGAGGCCGTATCTAAAGAGAGAGCTAAAAGAAGCCCTGGCCAAAGAGACGGGCTGAAAGAAGCCACGCGGAGAAGCAGTCTGGAAGAAGCCCTATTCTGCTGAAAGAAGCGCAAGACTGAGAGAAGTCTTACAAAATGACATCTGAACCGAAAATGTCGTAGTAAAATTGTGGGACGCATCCACTAGAGGTGATGGGATGGTGTCCGGGTTCCTAAAAACCTTGAAAAAAAATTTTTGAAGCCTTAAAAAGTCATACAGGCTCATCATTGGCTGCCCCCGATTCATCTGAGGATGAAGGAGCCGCTGGCTTCTCGTCGGCCTCACCCGCTGTGCCATCAGCTCCTTCATTACCACCGCCGCGGGGGGGTCCTTGCCGCCTTCTTTCCCAAAGGTCCTGACGACCTTTTTGATTCTGGCCTGATAGACCTTAAGGAAGAGCCGGATCTGATTCTCCCCGATCCTCATGATACATGGGCACGTATTCGGAGGGAGGCCAGGAAAGCTGGAGACACGGATATGTTGAGGGATTTCCCTGTCATTATGGCCGCGGGACAAGAGCCGTGGTGGGAGGCTTTGTCGTATAATGTCCTGTGAGACACCGTGTGAGAATCGAAATGGAGGGGGTTGATACAGAGTCAGGCAACTGAAAACTTGTTGCTGCAGTGGAGAAACCTGCTTTGGGCTGTAGGTGTGAATGCCTTGATGGGGGAGGGAGATTTCTCCACCCCAGCTCTACAGGTGCTAATTGTTGCGGAGGGATTACAGCAAGTTAAGCATTTGGCAACGCATGCTCTCTGAGCTGTAGCAGAGGCTGGAAAGCACAGGCAGTCTTTTGTTAAGCAACAGTCCCAAGAACTGTATATGATATTTCTGGATAGGCTTGAGAACTCGCTGAAAAAAACAGGTTGATAATGAGCAGGAGAGAGCTTTTGTATTTCAGCAGCTAGCGATTGAAAATGCGAACGCTGACTACCAAAAGGTGCTGCTTGCTCTAAGGAACAAGGAATTTGCACAACCAAAGGCGCTGGAATGGAAGCTATCGGAGCTCAGCAACTGGAAGCAAGGTTTGCAGATCCAGAACCTATGGCTCGTTGACCGCCGCAAGAGAAGGAGGATCAAACCTCCAGGCTTGGTGATCGTCAGCGTGTGGGAGCAGGAACTGCGAAAGCTGCTGCTGAGACGTATGCTGGTATTTGGACTCGCACTCATTCCAGTTGTAGGCATTGTTGTAATGTATTTTTCTGAACCTTTTAGCTGTTGTAGCAGTTGTTCAATGCTCCAGAAAATTCTAAGATAGGCCTAACAATGTTGAAAGTATGTTTGAAAGTTGTGCTATGTCTGAATTCTAAATTACAAAACAGTATTTGCTATAAAATGACGTGTGTTCATGTGCAGTAGATTAGCGATGTAGGAAGCTTTCTCATATTTGGTTGTATAATCCAACTTGTCTGGCTGAGTATCTTCTGGTGTGTAAGAATGTAATGTGTATATTTACAACTGTTTGTCTTACCTGCATCTGCCTGGCTTTCATAATTCTAGTTCTGAATATGTAATTTCAGTGATTTAGAAAATAATAATAATAGGTTTCCCTATTTAAAAAAAAAAAAAAAAAAAAAA